>JARQOC010000005.1:45359208-45412400 GCA_033576535.1 Allobates femoralis
TGTACAGGGCCGGGTTTTCCTGCCACCCTGTCTGGGCCATCAACTTCCTCGTGCTGCGCAGTGTGTGTGTCCTGGCTGCTGCGTCTAGCTGAGCTGCTGAGACATTCTCACTTCTCTCTCTGTGTTCTGCTGGTACCACTTGGCTAGGCAACTTGAGTCCTCTGCACTGTGCTGACACCGCCGTGTTGCTTTGCTCTGGTACTGTGGTCATCTAGAGACTCCACTACTCCTGGATTCGCTGTGCTGTGGTTGCCAGACACAGTGCCGGATCTGGTGTCCATTCTGTGCGCTCTTCTGGGACGAGTGAAGGTATCACTCCAGCTCCCAGACGTGTTCCTCTGTCTTTCAGTGCTCCTTTCCTCAGACCCTAGCTAGGAATCAATGAGCAGACTGCAGAGAAGCTTAACACAGCCTCTCTGGCACTGCAGTCTCTCTCAGTTCTCCCAGGAACTGAAACTAACTCTTCACAGCACTGATACGTGCTGAACTAACTACTTCCTCATGAGCAGGAGTATATAAGTCAGCAGGTTGTGCTCCCAGTCCTGGCCCAGAGGTGCTAGTGTAAGTCAGTGTGTTGTGGGGAGGGAACCCATGTGATGTTGTGGCACCCCTGCGGGGGATTGCCACAGGTTACACTGGTGCAAGGAAGTGAAAAAAAGGGGGGCAGGGCTGCAGCTGTCTGGCTGAGTATACAATGGGTGCATCCGCACAGGGGTAAGGTAGGAGAATGGAGAAGAGAAGAAAAAGTACCCCTGTATATAGCGAAGCACAACCAGAAACAATTTTTGATGCAAGTGAAATTTATTAAATTGTAATGTGTAATGCAAAGAGCAAAAAATCAAGAAAAAATTAAACTTAGAACACTACTGGTCCGGACCAGCCCTCCCTCTGCATAGGCACACGATTTACAGATTACAGGCAATTGACATAAGATGACAAAGATTATAGCAACCAAACACCAGTGCTTTCATATGTAATGAAATAGTATAACATAGTTCAACATAACATTTCAATATTTACAATAGAAACAGGATTTTGCATGAATTCAATTAATCTGTGGTCAGCAAGATGTCATAATTATATCATGTCATATTCCTAGCTTCTATGATAGAACAGTCCTAAAAATAAGCTGGAAGCATACTGTTTTACAGAGGCTGCTAGTTTATAAGAAGTATACCAAGTAAATAGCCTGTAGTCAATTCAATTTAGTCTATTGTAGGTAATTAACACAGCAAGATAAAAGGTTCTAGCCCAGCAGGGATCAGATCAACATAGCAAATATCAAATTAACATATTAAAGGCAGAGCCCCCAGGGAGGGTTGCTATGTGAAAACCGTTACCACAATAAGTGTCAAGAAGGTGCCAGCAGAGGGGGGGAGGGCGGCCAGGCCCCACGCGTATCGCCGCAAGGCTTCGTCAGGAGCTGATGAGTGGGTACAAACAAGACTCTTTTATATGGTAACCACAGGTGAGAATGATTAATACGTTCCGTGCATCCAGAACGCCCGGGGGAGGCGTGGCGCACAAGGAGCGAGGCTGAAGGCGGACCGGGACATCCGTGGCGTCACTTCCGGTGACGCGGTGCCAACCAAGTAAGTATAGTGTGTGGTTGGCACTCGCGTCATATCCGGAGCCGCACATGGACCAGCGAGGCGACAGGAAGTAATGCACATTATACCCGGTGACGCGGCGCCAGTCAAGGGAGTGATAATATCCCAGGCTGGCGCCTATGTCATAGCTAGAACTGCACGATCCGTGCATAAGGAAGAGAAATAGGGGGCACAGGAGGCCAAAATCAGGCACCATACTAAGAAGTAGCAGGCACAATATATACAAGACCGAGGGGTGACCATCTAAGGAATTACATTACAAATACCGGATAACATATCCAATAATCGCAAGCCATGTCCGGAGTCACAGTATCTATTGTGAGGCGGCCAGAAACTAGACATCGAGAGTCAATTACAACATACTGCGAGATATACCATTTAATATATATATATAAAGTACAGTATATGAAAGACCAAATGGTGACCAAAGGGATGAGATTAAAAATTGTCTAGGAAACCAAATAAATGGTAGAGCAGACAAAAGTGAGTAAAGACCCAAGACTGGGCATAGAGAGCTGATGTTAATAGTTTCCCAGGGCACTGTATCGAAAGTGTAGATAAAGTATCCTGGTTCAGAAGTATAGGATTGTATGGTCTGTCTGTCATCTTGAAGAATTTAGGAATTAAGTTACATTATAGGGGCGGTATGGTAGTTACTCAGGCAACGGATTAAGTCCATATACATATCACGTAGAACACATTAGTTAAATTCCAATTCTCGAGTTGATGTCCGTATGATGAAGAGAGGTGGAGCATCCTCGTTGTAGCCTTCTTTTTGTTGTAATAAGTACAACATGTCATTCTCCACCCATGATGTTAGTATTGTCCAATCTACCCCGATGGGGTCTTTTCCATGCTTGTTCATGCAATACAACAGAGAGGGTTAGGTTCATTCACTCTTTTAGATCCAATGCACCACCTAAGGGATAGTTATATACAGACATGTGTTAGAAAGAAGGGGGATTAGAATGGTGTCACAATCCAAAACAGGCATTAATCACCTAAAAATCCAGAGAAAAGTAATTCCTCATTTAAACCATGGGGACGGACTGTCCGTAATTCAAAAATCCATCGGGCCTCAGCTTGGAGTAATTTGTTCCCAAAAAAGTCGCAGCGTCCCATACCCGTGATTCTTTGTAGACCAAAGGTTCGAAGTCCATTAGATAGTCCCTGATGGAAGTCTAAAAAATGGGCTGCCACTGGTTTTAGGTATTGGCCATTTGCGCGTGTATTAGCAGCTAAATTAATAGTAGAGATGTGACTCTGGATCCTTTTACGTAATTCTTGGGATGTTTGTCCAATATAGATTTTATTACATGGACAGACCAGAGCATAAATCACATTACGCGTCTTACAATTAATGTAATTTTTTAGTGGGAAGTTTCTATTTGTTGATGGATCAACAAAAAAATTTCTAGTCGGAATCATCATAGGACAGACGTTACATGCCCCACAGGGAAAGGATCCCTTCAGACGGATACCTCTGTTCAATCTTACAGTTGGACGTACAAAGTGACTCCTGGAAAGTAAGTCACATAAATTGGGTGCACGTCTAGCTGATAAGGAAGGTGAAGAGCCTATCAGATTGGCCACCAGTCTATCATGGGTGAGAACACTCCAATGTGTCTGAAGTATCGATCTTACCTGGTTCCATCCAACGTTATAGTCCGTGACGAATCTAATTTTGTTGTCCAGCGCCTTCCTCTTCGGAACAAGAAGATCCGTTTGCGGGGTAGCTTTTGCTCTTTCAAAGGCTTGTGATATAGCCTTTCTTGGGTAGCCACGAGCTCTAAAACGAGAAGAGAGGTCAAGAGCCTGTTTACGGAAATCCTCGTCGGAAGTACAATTGCGTCGGATCCGTAAGAATTGACCCGTTGGGACACCTTTACGTGTATGAAGTGGATGGAAACTATCAAACCGCAGAAGGCTGTTGATGGAAGTAGACTTACGGTAAAGATCCGTAGTTAGGTGTCCATTGTTGACTTTAATTCTTGTATCCAGAAACACAGCTTCAATCTGTGACATTGAAAAGGTTAAAAAAATATTCAAAGAGTTGGAATTCAATTGTTCAATGAAGTGATGACAGGCAGATTCTTCCCCAGACCAAATGAAAATGATATCATCAATGTAGCGTTTCCATAAGGTAACATGTTGTTTAAAATCATCAGATGGAAACACCACAACTTTCTCCCACCATCCAAGAAAGAGGTTAGCTACGGCAGGGGCGCATCTCGCGCCCATTGCCACGCCGGTGACTTGGCGGAAATATTGCCAGTCGAAGATGAAATAATTGTGTGTGAGAACAAATCTCAAGAGATCAATTAAGAATGAATCATGTAGGCGGTTCGAATCCCGTTGTTGGTCCAAAAAGGTCATAACTGCATGGATACCATCCTCGTGTCGGATATTTGAATAAAGGGATTCAACATCACATGTAACAATCCAATCTCTCTCTGTCACTGAAGTGTCTCGACATATTCGAATAAACTCACCGGTATCTTTCAGGAAAGCGGGCAGTGCCTCAACAAAGGGTTGTAGGAAATAGTCAAGATAAGTACAAGCCTTCTCATTAAGACTGCCAATACTAGCAACAATTGGGCGGCCAGGAGGTTTGTCCAGCTGTTTGTGTACTTTTGGTAGGAGGTAAAATGTGGGGATAACAGGATGTTCTACTGACAGGAATTTTCTTTCCTGACTGGTTATAATCCCAGCTCTGTATGCAGCAGAGAGAAGACGTTCAAATTTGGAACTGAAAGTTGGTGTGGGGTCAGAGGGTAGTTTGTTATAAAATCTCCGATCCCCAATTGTCTATTAACCTCCTCCAAATACATGTTGATAGGCCAAAGAACAACATTCCCCCCTTGTCAGCCTCTTTAATTAAAAAGGAGGGATTTGACTGTAAAGTTTGGAGAGCCCTTTGTTCCATTTTAGATAGATTAGCCACCCTACAGGGGGTATTTTGCAACGCTGAAATATCCCGGGATACAAGGTCATAAAATATTTTGACGTTGGGTATCAAGGAAAGGGCAGGTATTACCTTCGATCTTTTAGTCTGTGGAAAACGTCGGCGTCCCAAGTTTGTATCAATTTCTTCGCTGAGATCAAGTAAGTCCCTCAGGATGGCTCTATCCTCAAATGGCAGTTGTTCAGCTATATCCGGTCTATGATGTACCATACCAAGGGTGATCCTTCTACAAAAGAGATATAGATCTTTGACAAGGGAAAATTTGTCCAAGGCTTTAGTAGGGGAGAAGGAAAGACCACGTTCTAACAATGACAGTTCTATGTCCGAGAGTTGGTAATCGGAAAGATTAATTACCTGTAACTTATCCGGGTGGAGTGCGTTGATGTTACTTGGTTCTAATGGTGTTTCCTCCTGCCCGTACGTGGATACGGGGCTCCCGTGATCTTCAATCTCGGTGTACGTGGACGTGCACCCCCCCTGGGTGCCACCCGGGGGATTGGTCGATTGTCCACCCCTATCTCTTCTTCCCCTGCCCCTATTGTGTCCCCTCCCCCTTCTGGTCCGGTGTCGAGGTCGCTGCTTGTATGACCTAAAAAAGAGTCCGAAGACCCGCTGATAGAATCAGTTGAGGGATTAATGGGTTCTGGTACAGGTAGAGGGGCAGGGACAGGGTTGTTAGGGGTGGGCCTGGGTCTGCGAGGTCCCTTCCCCCCCCTGGGGTTGCCCTTATGTCTCCAGAGAAAGGCTTTGTCTTGGGCAAAGTCCTGACGGTCCCTATTAAACTTTTCTTTTTTCTTAGTAATAATATCACTTTCGTATTTATCTAACAGTTCCTTAAGTTGTTTTTTGTAGTTTTCTATAGCCACAGTCTCTCCCGAAAGGGAAAGTTGATCCTCTAATTCCTTTATCTTAATTTTAGTATTGTTTAACAGTTCTCGATCATGTTCAAGCAGCATCAATATGATGATGCCCGAGCAGCGGATCAAGCCATGTTCCCATGTACGTTTAAACTCAGGTGAGGGTTCCCAGGCCGGAAAGATGGTCACCCTTAAACCTCTTGGTATAATATTCGTTTTTAGATATTCTTCCAAACAACGGATATTCCACCAGATTCTAATTCCAGTTTTATGCAAGTTAGTTAAATTTTTACATAAGGTATAAAATGAAGATTCTAATGGAGGAGCTGGATCGGTGGAATCAAATATATTAGCTGATCGTGCCCTCCATGACGCCTCTCTAGTGTCCCAGTCCATCAGCCTGCAACACAAGTGGATGCACAGATGAGATATAAAAAGGAAATAAATTATCGTTTAAATACAACGAAACAAGAATATTAGAGCGCCAGATCTGCCGTCTCAATGTGATGGCGTGCACACCCTGGGAAACCCGGAAAGGGTAATGGAGCAACTGAAAAAAAAGGGGGGCAGGGCTGCAGCTGTCTGGCTGAGTATACAATGGGTGCATCCGCACAGGGGTAAGGTAGGAGAATGGAGAAGAGAAGAAAAAGTACCCCTGTATATAGCGAAGCACAACCAGAAACAATTTTTGATGCAAGTGAAATTTATTAAATTGTAATGTGTAATGGCACAAAAGAGCCAAGAAAAATATTAAAAACAATTAAGAACACTACTGGTCCGGACCAGCCCTCCCTCTGCATAGGCACACGATTTACAGATTACAGGCAATTGACATAAGATGACAAAGATTATAGCAACCAAACACCAGTGCTTTCATATGTAATGAAATAGTATAACATAGTTCAACATAACATTTCAATATTTACAATAGAAACAGGATTTTGCATGAATTCAATTAATCTGTGGTCAGCAAGATGTCATAATTATATCATGTCATATTCCTAGCTTCTATGATAGAACAGTCCTAAAAATAAGCTGGAAGCATACTGTTTTACAGAGGCTGCTAGTTTATAAGAAGTATACCAAGTAAATAGCCTGTAGTCAATTCAATTTAGTCTATTGTAGGTAATTAACACAGCAAGATAAAAGGTTCTAGCCCAGCAGGGATCAGATCAACATAGCAAATATCAAATTAACATATTAAAGGCAGAGCCCCCAGGGAGGGTTGCTATGTGAAAACCGTTACCACAATAAGTGTCAAGAAGGTGCCAGCAGAGGGGGGGAGGGCGGCCAGGCCCCACGCGTATCGCCGCAAGGCTTCGTCAGGAGCTGATGAGTGGGTACAAACAAGACTCTTTTATATGGTAACCACAGGTGAGAATGATTAATACGTTCCGTGCATCCAGAGCGCCCGGGGGAGGCGTGGCGCACAAGGAGCGAGGCTGAAGGCGGACCGGGACATCCGTGGCGTCACTTCCGGTGACGCGGTGCCAACCAAGTAAGTATAGTGTGTGGTTGGCACTCGCGTCATATCCGGAGCCGCACATGGACCAGCGAGCTGTGCTGTGGTTGCCAGACACAGTGCCGGATCTGGTGTCCATTCTGTGCGCTCTTCTGGGACGAGTGAAGGTATCACTCCAGCTCCCAGACGTGTTCCTCTGTCTTTCAGTGCTCCTTTCCTCAGACCCTAGCTAGGAATCAATGAGCAGACTGCAGAGAAGCTTAACACAGCCTCTCTGGCACTGCAGTCTCTCTCAGTTCTCCCAGGAACTGAAACTAACTCTTCACAGCACTGATACGTGCTGAACTAACTACTTCCTCATGAGCAGGAGTATATAAGTCAGCAGGTTGTGCTCCCAGTCCTGGCCCAGAGGTGCTAGTGTAAGTCAGTGTGTTGTGGGGAGGGAACCCATGTGATGTTGTGGCACCCCTGCGGGGGATTGCCACAGGTTACACTGGTGCAAGGAAGGACTGACACCTTGGTCTGCTCAGCACACAACACCTTCCACTCCAGACCTGAAGGGGGAGCTCTACTGGCTGCATTAAGTCAGTTCCCCTTTAAGAAGATCCAGGCTGAGAGGAGGAGACAGTTAGTCCCAGGAGACAGTTGGCAGTTAGTTCGTGTGAGGAGAGGAGAAAGGAGGAGGCTGAGCTGCTGGTCTCTGGAAAAGACATAGGCCAGGACCAGAAGGGACAATTGTCAGCTGTTCATACCCCAGGGAAGGGGCCGGAGGCAAGGAGAAAAGGTAGGGAATAAGAAGAGGGAATAAAAGATATTCCCCTTGAGCACAACCGGACACTGGAGTCCGATGCTGTGGGCTTGCAGAGCCACAGTAAAAAGCCCAGCAGTTTCAGGAGAAGTTTAACCCTGAGGAAAGAGTACAGAGACATTAAAAACTAATCAAACATAGGACCAGGGGCCACAGGATAAACCGGGACCCCGCAGAAGGACCTGATTGTTAGTTTAAGACAATAAAGAAGTGGAGAGCTCAAACTCAGGCAAGACTCATCCCTCAAGGCAAAGAATAGAGATAAAGGAGGCCTCTTATCCTTCTGTGGCGCCCCGCAACGAGTGCGTCACAGGAGGGTATTGCAGCCATAAATGCAGCCGCAATATTCTCTGAACCAGCAGTTATCCGGTTAACTTAGAGATCCAAAAACCCTGCATGCAACACTTAACATAGAGGGCCAATCCAAGGTCCTGGTGGGCGGAGTGCAAGGGTAGTGTAGGAGAAGTACAGACACTTAGACTAGTTAGTCTGGGAGTGTCTGCAGAGAGACAAGACACAGACTTGAACTTGGAGTAGGAGCGGGGGCTCTGCACCTCGTGCAGCCCCCGGGCCGTCACCGGTCGGGTGTTAGCACCTGAGGCCTCAACAACCGGGATCAGGCATCACCAACCACGGGTTCCAAAATACCACCCGTGCCCAACTCACAGCCGGTTCACTGGTACCAAAGCTGGCAGCAGTTCACCTCTGTTACGCGAACCAGAAGCGTGGAGGAGCAGCTTCACAGGAGCACCCCACCACCAGCCAACTTCCAGTCGTCTAACCAGCGGTGTACCCACCGAGGGACCCAAGGCTCCCCAAAGCATCCAGAACGTACATCATGGATACGGCATTGAAGCAGCCTCCCCGTACCCGACCTGGTATTCCTGGGCGACAATGGCAATTACTTAGCTAGAATGGAGGAACACTACGGATCTCTGATGGACACCTATAACTGCTGAGTCCACCCGGTCCACTACCCGTAAACTGTATACCATGTACTGCTTGCTGGTTACAGTAAAGACCCGTTACAGAGACTTTCAGTGTCCGTGCTTCCTTATGATTGAATCCGTCAGCGCACAAGGTAACCGCAGCTGCCGCACAACATCTTGAGCAGCTCCAGCCTCCGGGGATCACCGCTCAGCCTGGGGGGAGCGTTCCATTTTGCTGCTGTCCATCCCCCGGAGGTTCCGCAGCGTCGGTAACGATTACCGAACTACTCATAGGTGGCGTCACGAATAAATTAACCCCTTTAATCTGTTCCTACAAGACGTCGTCAACTTTTGATCTGCACTCAACCGGGCCTGACTACCGGCAGGCGCGGCATACCCGTGACAAGGAGGAAGGAGCTACAGCCTGTCTAAACCGGAGTCCACGGGCCTGCGGTGAGTCACTTCCAAGGAGTTAATCCTAAATTGCACCAGGGATCTGGTTATTACTCTGGACTGTACCTGTTATGTGACTACCAGTAAAAAGGTACTGGAACAACTATCCCTGTGTGTATGTGTGACTTTTCATCGGCTATAACCCACCATCTTCCTCCTTCACTGCCCTCCCTCACCATCTCCCTTTATTGCTGCCCTGAGGTAAAGCTCCACCTGTGGGGAGCTGTACCACACTTTGCTGCCCCCTCCATCACCTCAGCGGCCGGCTGGCAGCGCTGGTACCAAACTACCGGACACTACAGGTGGCGTCACGTTCCCCTGTTAATAATTCCTTTATTTCCCCTTCAAATGATCCCCAGGGCACGGCACCGGGATACCGTCCACCTGTGACTCCTTACTCAGCAGACCCGGTGACTGAGTACCCCCACAGCCCTGGCCTCATCAATGTTACTGTGGCACATTAACCCATGTGGTGCCACATAAGCTCGTATGTTCAGTAGGGTCATCTCTCTCCTGTAGAGTGTAAGCTCTTATGGTCAGTGGGAATATCTCCTGTAGAGTGTAAGCTCTTATGGTCAACGGGAATATCTCTCTTCTGTAGAGTGTAAACTCTAATGGTCAGTGGGAATCTCTCTCTCCTGTAGAGTGTAAGCTCTTATGGTCAGCAGGGGTCTCTCTCTCCTGTAGAATGTAAGCTGTTATGGTCAGTGGGAATCTCTCTCTCCTGTAGAGTGTAAGCTCTTATGGTCAGTGGAGATCTCTCTCTCCTGTAGAGTGTAAGCTCTTATGGTTAGCAGGGATCTCTATCCATTTTCCCACATGTATTTTCCAAGCAATTATTAGCTTTCCAGTATTGAGGTTTGTAAACTTACTTTGTGAGGAAACGTCTACGATGATGGCAAATTGAGTTTCCAAAGTTCCTCCCATCACTTCTACAAACATTACATGGAGGACTAGATAAGGCTCATCAGCTGATTAAGTTGGGTTTACCATGTCTGACCGCACCGGGAGGTAAAGCAACGGATAAGTATAAACAAGACCAAAATCACGACTTGTACCCCAAAAATCCCATAGTTATCCTGTTAACATGGGGAAAAGCCAATTTTCTGGCAGCAAACCTAACATAAAGCGCAGTCTGCTCATTACAATACAACCTGTCATACACAAAGTGATATTTTCTACATGAAAGGACTTCTTTGTACAGTCCTGACTCGATTTGACTTTGGTAACTTCGGTGGGAGTCGTTACACAACGATGACAGAAATGTTAATTACAATTTCTTCTTACCGGGACATAAAGCAGATTGACCCCATCGCTCGCCTCATTTTGACCATGAACTCTCCGGCTTATTATTTCTGCACAGGACTGCAATTATACGCAGTAAATACAAGGCGATGCCATAAAAGCAATGTTAAGCATACAAGTGCCTTCTCCTTTATTGTAGGTTTTGATCTATATATCTGTGAAAGACAATTACCTGGAGAAGCCATGCTTACAGCATCATAAATTATCTCATGATAATATCTCATTAAAAACTGACCTTTCCGCTATTTACTCCTACTCTCATGCTTCAGATGTCACTGCTTCCGGTGAATACTCTACTTTGGGTTACACAGTAGTATCAACCAAGATAGCTTTTTAGTATGTGCTAATCATTACTAATAGCTCTTATAAAAGATGGGGCTCCGCAGGTATGAAACTCCTGTAGATTGATAGAGATCACCTTGAAACGTTGGTTGCATACCTATATCTTCTATAGGATAATAACCAAGATCTGCAACAACGCAGATTACTTCTTCACGAACAATATCATGGCTATATTGAGAAGTCGTTGTAAACCCCAGTGTGCCGATGTCTACCTTAATAGTAGATACGCTGTACATTACTGTTTGGCTGTTCTGTGTCCATGTTCATATCTACAGGGGCATCTCAATAAATTAGAATATCATCAAAAAGTGAATTTCAATAATTCAATACAAACCCCATGGGGTCTTCTTGGCCTTCCTCTGGATCAACAAGTTAGGCTATAGGTTGAAGTCAATGGACTTAAACTCTACCTTCAACCTTAAAAAGCTATGAAAGTTTGTTCTTCTTCTTTACCCAATTATAGTTATTACTAGCTGTAGTACCCGGCTACGCCCGGGTTAATAAATAACTGCTGTTAGCTATAACAAAATAGAATTTGAATGTCATATTAATGACCTGTAGGAAAATAGAAGCTGAGCTGTGATTGATTGCTATAGGCAGCCGAATAAATCTCCAGCCAACAGTAAACCCTCCCCCTGGCCGGGCAGTATATGTTACCTCACACATACACATAATAGACAGCTCATGTGACTGACATCTGCCTTAATTCCCTATATGGCACATGTGTGGCTGTTTTTAATCAGATGTTTATGTTTGGAAAATAAAGATAGCACACGTATGAGGCGAGTTGTGTGAGGTGATTTGTGCACATCTGTGTCTGTCTGTGTGGTGTGTGTGTCCCTGGGGTGTGTATGTGTGTGTCCCTGTGGGATGGGGTCTGTGTGATATGTGTCTCTGTTGTGTGTGTCTCTTTGTGGTGTGTGTGTGTGTCCCTGTGGGGTGAGTGCATGTGTCCCTATAGGGTGTGTATGTGTGTGTCCCTGTGGGGGGTGTCTGTGTGGGGTGTGTGTGTCTGTGTTGTGTGTGTCCCTTTGTGGTGTGTGTGTCCCTGAGGGGTGAGTGCATGTGTCCCTATAGGGTGTGTATGTGTGTGTGTCCCTGTGGGGGGGTCTGTGTGGTGTGTGTGTCTCTTCGTGGTGTGTGTGTCCCTGTGGGGTGAGTGCATGTGTCTCTATAGGGTGGCTATGTGTGTGTGTCCCTGTGGGGGGGGTCTGTGTGGTGTGTGTGTCTGTGTTATGTGTGTCTCTTTGTGGTGTGTGTGTCCCTGTGGGGTGAGTGCATGTGTCGCTATAGAGTGTGTGTTTGTCTTCTTGGGGGTGTGTGTGTGTCTCTGTGTTGTGTGTGTCTCTTTGTGGTGTGTGTTTGTTCGGGTGCGTGGTGAGTATCCAATGTTGGGGCTGCACTTTAGCGACTATACACTTGCTGTTACTTTGTGTGCGTGTGGTGTATATACATGTCCCTGTGTGTGGTGAATATCTCATGTTGGGGCCCCACCTTAGTGACTATATGCTGGTATGTGCTGTTAGTCTTTGGTGCTATCATTAAGCCCCTCTAATTCACAACTGTCAACTGGTAACTGTCACTTTTTCCCCATTATATCGATAGGGGCAAAATTGTTTGGTGAATTGGAATGCGCGGGGTTAAAATTTCGCCTCACAACATAGCCTATGACGCTCCCGGGGTCCAGACGTGTGACTGTGCAAAATTTTGTCTCTATAGCTGACAGCTGTCGATTTTCCTCCCACACGTTTCCTTTCCCTTTTTTCCCATTATGTAGATAGGGGCAAAATTGTTTGGTGAACTGGAACGCGCAGGGTTAAAATTTCGCCTTACAACATAGCCTATGACGCTCTCGGGGTCCAGACGTGGGACTCTGCAAAATTTTGCGGCTGTAGCTGCGACGGTGTAAATGCCAATCCCGGATATACACACACACATACACACATTCAGCTTTATATATTAGATAGCTGTAGTACCCGGCTACGCCCGGGTTAATAAATAACTGCTGTTAGCTATAACAACATTGAATTTGAATATGTCATATTAATGAGCTGTAGGAAAATAGAAGCTGAGCTGTGATTGGTTGCTATAGGCAGCCTAATAAATATCCAGCCAACAGTAATCCCTCCCCCTGGCCGGGCAGTATATGTTACCTCACACATACACATAATAGACAGCTCATGTGACTGACATCTGCCTTAATTCCCTATATGGCACATGTGTTGCACATTGGCTGTTTGTAATCAGATGTTTATGTTTGGAAAATAAAGATAGCAGACGTATGAGGCGAGTTGTGTGAGGTGATTTGTGCACATCTGTGTTTGTCTGTGTGGTGTGTGTGTCCCTGGGGTGTGTATGTGTGTGTGTCCCTGTGGGGGGGGTCTGTGTGGTGTGTGTGTATCTGTGTTGTGTGTGTCTCTTTGTGGTGTGTGTGTCCCTGTGGGGTGTGTGCATGTGCCCCTATAGGGTGTGTATGTGTCTGTCCCGTGTGGGGGGGTCTGTGTGGTGTGTGTCTCTGTTTGTGTGTCTCTTTGTGGTGTGTGTGTCCCTGTGGGGTGAGTGCATGTGTCCCTATAGGGAGTGTATGTGTGTGTGTCCCTGTGGGGGGGGGGGTCTGTGTGGTGTGTGTGTGTGTATCTGTGTTGTGTGTGTCTCTTTGTGGTGTGTGTCCCTGTGGGGTGAGTACATGTGTCCCTATAGGGTGGCTATGTGTGTGTGTCCCTGTGGGGGGGTCTGTGTGGTGTGTGTGTCTGTGTTATGTGTGTCTCTTTAAGGTGTGTGTCCCTGTGGGGTGAGTGCATGTGTCGCTATAGAGTGTGTGTGTGTGTCCCCTTGGGGGAGGTGTGTGTGTCTCTGTGTTGTGTGTGTCTCTTTGTGGTGTGTGTGTGTGTTTGTTCGGGTGAGTGGTGAGTATCCAATGTTGGGGCTGCATTTTAGCGACTATACACTTGCTGTTACTCTTTGTGTGCATGTGGTGTGTATACATGTCGCCGTGCGTGGTGAATATCTCATGTTGGGGCCCCATCTTAGTGACTATATGCTGGTATGTGCTGTTAGTCTTTGGTGCTATCATTAAGCCCCTCTTATTCACAACTGTCATCTGGTAACTGTCACTTTTCCCCCATTATGTAGATAGGGGCAAAATTGTTTGGTGAATTGGAATGCGCGGGGTTAAAATTTCGCCTCACAACATAGCCTATGACGCTCCTGGGGTCCAGACGTAGGACTGTGCAAAATTTTGTC
Organism: Allobates femoralis; assembly: GCA_033576535.1. Taxonomy (NCBI): domain Eukaryota; kingdom Metazoa; phylum Chordata; class Amphibia; order Anura; family Aromobatidae; genus Allobates; species Allobates femoralis. The sequence continues at coordinate 45,373,183 of JARQOC010000005.1, forward strand.
TCTATAGCTGACAGCTGTCGATTTTCCTCCAACACTTTTCCATGCACCTATTCCCCATTATATAGATAGGGGCAAAATTGTTTGGTCAACTGGAACGCGCAGGGTTAAAATTTCGCCTCACAACATAGCCTATGACGCTCTCGGGGTCCAGACGTGTGACTCTGCAAAATTTTGTAGCTGTAGTTGCGACGGTGTAGATGCCAATCCCGGATATACACACATACACACATTCAGCTTTATATATTAGATTATAACTAGGACAATACCTGCCAGGGGCGGGCTGGCCCAGGTGGCGGGGGGGCAGGTGCCCCCCAGGCTGGTGGAATTGCCCTCATCTAGGGCCGCCCATACTGAAACGGCCGGCGGCGCTGCTTTGCGGCCGCAGCTGCTTGCACAGCAGCCGACAGTGGACATGCCCGGCAGGAAGCATGGTGAGTGCGGGCTGCGTGATAGCAGCCACAGCCCCCCCCCCCTCCTGCAAGGGCTGGAACCAGGCCCGACTGGACCGCCCACTTGTGGGGTGCGGGGGCCGCCCGCTCTTCCAGCCTCAGCATCACCGAGCGGCCACGGCATGCAGGGGGCGGGGCCACGGACGCGAAGGGGGCGGGGCCGTTTCCCCAAAGCAGTGCCCTTCTTTCAGCAGTCAGGATGACAGGGGCAGGTCCCAGGCCCTCCCACCAGCTTCATCACATTCCTGATCTCTCTCTGAGATGATCATGTGACCCCTGATGCCTCCCCTCCATGTGACATCATCACAGCCACAGGTCTTACTGGTACATGTGAGTATCATGTCTGTGTGTGTCTTTCTGAGTGTTGTTCTGTCTGAGTGTCTCTGTGTGTTTGACAGTGTCTGTCTGTGTGTCTCTCTGTCTCTACACAACACTATACAGTATATACAGGTCCACACTACATGCTGTACTAGTGTGCCTATATACTGTGTATATATAGTGTGGACCTGTATATACAGTATAGTGCTGTGTATGCAAGATATAACCAACAGTCTCAGATGTGCCCAGAGTCTGCTGCGTGTAACGAGCCCAGAGTCCACAGCGTGTAACGAGCCCAGAGTCCGCAGCGTGTAACGAGCCCAGAGTCCACAGCGTGTAACATGCCCAGAGTCCACAGCGTGTAACGAGCCCAGAGTCCACAGCGTGTAACGAGCCCAGAGTCCACAGCGTGTAACGAGCCCAGAGTCCGCAGCGTGTAACGAGCCCAGAGTCCGCTGCGTGTAACGAGCCCAGAGTCCGCAGCGTGTAACGAGCCCAGAGTCCGCTGCGTGTAACGAGCCCAGAGTCCACAGCGTGTAACGAGCCCAGAGTCCACAGCGTGTAACGAGCCCAGAGTCCGCAGCGTGTAACGAGCCCAGAGTCCGCAGCGTGTAACGAGCCCAGAGTCCACAGCGTGTAACGAGCCCAGAGTCCACAGCGTGTAACATGCCCAGAGTCCACAGCGTGTAACGAGCCCAGAGTCCACAGCGTTGTAACGAGCCCAGAGTCCGCAGCGTGTAACGAGCCCAGAGTCCGCAGCGTGTAACGAGCCCAGAGTCCACAGCGTGTAACGAGCCCAGAGTCCACAGCGTGTAACGAGCCCAGAGTCCACAGCGTGTAACGAGCCCAGAGTCCACAGCGTGTAACGTGCCCAGAGTCCACAGCGTGTAACGTGCCCAGCGTCCACAGCGTGTGACGAGCCCAGAGTCCGCAGCGTGTAACGAGCCCAGAGTCCGCAGCGTGTAACGAGCCCAGAGTCCGCAGCGTGTGACGAGCCCAGAGTCCACAGCGTGTGACGAGCCCAGAGTCCGCAGCGTGGGACGAGCCCAGAGTCCGCAGCGTGCGACCCGCCAAAAGGAAACCACAATCTACTGTTCACATTGGGCAACAAGAAAGGTGGGAGATATGCGGCCAGTGTCCCTGAGCATCAAACCCCCCATACATGGGAAGGGATTTATTACAGGAGATTTGCATTGTCAATATAATTGGGCTGTAACTATCATCTTCATCTGAATGTAGCTGTATCTGTCTTTAATAGTGGTAGTGGTGCAATTTTAGCATATTGGACAGGCTGATTTCTCTGTGCCATATCTATTTCAGCAGCAGTGCACTGTATGCAGATTGGATTAGCTGATTACACTGTCTTTTCTGTCATCCTTTTCACATGATTTGTACAGCACTTTAATATGTGTATGTCTGAATGTGTATATGATTGTGTATGGGATTAGGTGTGTGTATGATTGTGTGTATAGGATTGATTGTGTGTATGATTGATTGTGTGTGGGGCTGTGTCTGTGTGGCTGACTATTTGTCCGTATGTGGCTGAGGTTTTGTGGCTGGGGCTTTGTGTGGCTGGGGCTGCGTGGCTGTGGCTGACTATGTGTCTGTGTTGCTGGGGCTGTCTGTGGCTGACTGTGTCTGTGTGGCTGAGGCTGCGTGGCTGGCTGTGTGCGGCAAAATGTGTCTGTGTGGCTGACTGTGTGGCTAGGGCTGTGTGGCTGCATGTGGCTGTCTGTGTGTCTGTGTCTTTATGTGGCTGGGGCTATGTGGCTGGCTGTGTGCCTAACTATGTCTGTGTGTGGCTGGGGCTGCGTGGCTGTGGCTGCATGGCTGGGGCTGAGGCTGCGTGGCTGGCTGTGTGTGGCTGGGGCTGTTTAGCTGTGTGTGGCTGACTGTGTGTGTGTGGCTGGGGCTGCTTGGCTGTGTGTGGCTTACTGTGTGTGTGGCTGGGGCTGCTTGGCTGTGTGTGGCTGACTGTGTGTTTGTGGCTGGCTGTGTGGTTGGCTGTATGTCTGTGTGTGGCTGGCTATGGCTGTCTATATTGCTCGCTGTGTGTGTGGCTGGCTGTGTGTGTGTGTGGGTAGCTGCGCCTGTGTGTGGCTGGCTTTGGCTGTGTGTGTGGCTGTCTATGTGGCTGGCTGTATGTGTGTGGCTGTATGTGTGGCTGGCTGGCTTTGGCTGTGTGTGGCTGTATGTGTGTGGCTGATTGTGTGTAGCTGGCTGTGTCTGTGTTTGGCTGGCTGTGTCTGCTTGTGTGTGGCTGGCTATGGCTGTCTATGTTGCTGGCTGTGGCTCTGTGTGTGGCTGGCTGTGGCTATGTGTGTGGCTGTCTATGTGGCTGTATCTCTCTGTGTGGCTCTCTCTGTCTGTGTAGCTGTCTGTGTGGCTGGCTGTCTATGTGGCTGACTGTTTTTGTGTGGTTGTGGCTCTGTGTGTGGCTGTGGCGGGCTGTCTGTGTGGCTGGCCACTGGGACATCCAAATGCTGTGCGAGTGTCCGACAGTTTTCTTAGATCACATCCATGTGCAATCTGTTTTGTTTTTCAGCAGCTATTACTGTAGAATCATTTACAGGAACATTTTAGGCTGCTTTCACACAGCGTTTTTGTGCTGTCCGAGGGGATCAGACTTTTTGCAGCTCCCCTCGGACAGCAACTGATCCAAACTGATGGTTGCAATCGGATGCCAAATAGGCATCCGATCCCGATATTTTGCAGCATCAGTTCTCCTCCTGTCATCTCGTACTGTCACCTTTCTCCTCTGTCTCCCCTCTTTGTCCCCTCTTTGTCCCCTCTGTCTCCCCTCTGTCTCCCCTTTTTGTCCCCTCTTTGTCCCCCTCTTTCTCCCCTATTTCTCCCACTCTTACTCCCCTCTTTCTCCCCTATTTCTCCCACTCTTACTCCCCTCTTTCTCCCCTATTTCTCCCACTCTTACTCCCCTCTTTCTCCCCCTCTTTGTCCCCTCTTTGTCTCCTCTTTGTCCCCTCTTTCTCCCCCTCTTTGTCCCCTCTTTGTCCCCTCTTTGTCCCCTCTTTCTCCCGCTCTTTGTCCCCTCTTTCTCCCCTCTTTGTCCCCCTCTTGGACCCCTCTTTGTCCCCGTCTTTGTCCCCTCTTTCTCCCCTCTTTGTCCCCCTCTTGGACCCCCTCTTTGTCCCCTCTTTGTCCTCCTGTTGGTCCCCTCTTTGTCCCCTCTTTGTCCTCCTGTTGGTCCCCTCTGTCTCCCCTCTTTGTCCCCTCTTTGTCCTCCTGTTGGCCCCCTCTTTGCAGCCCCTCTTTGCAGAGCTTAAAAAATAAAAAAAACATTATTCTCACCTCTCCAAGACACCCGCGCTGCTTCCAGCTTCTTCTTCTGATCCACAGGACCTGGCGTGATGTCACAGTCACATGACCGGTTACCGCGGTAACCGGTCATGTGACTCAACTGTGACGTCAGGCCAGGTCCTAGAAGCACAGAGCGCAGGAGGCATCGCTGGATCGTGGAGGATAAAGATTTTTTTATTTTTAACCCTTTCATTTCACTGGATATCACTTCTGCAATGTATGAATATACATTGCAGAAGTGATATTACATGGCACACAGCGATTTTAGTGTACTGAGCATGCTCAGTACACTAACATCGGGTCCGAGGAGACATCAGCTGTTTCCTCGGACCCGTGCTCCATAGGCCCCATGTTATTTGGCGCGGATCATGTCGGATCCAATTCGGTCCGATCTGACCCGCTGTGCCAAAAATCGCAGCAGGCTGCGATTTTGGGCACAGCAAAAAATCGGCCAGGATCGCATCCGACAAAAATTGGATGCCAATAAGGCCAAATCCGATGTGATCCGTGCCCATAGGATAACATGGGGCCAAAATCTGATCCGTGGCTGTCCGTTTTACAACGGACAGCCACGGATCTCAGAAAATCGCTGTGTGAAAGCACCCTTACAGTTGTCTCAGCTTAAGAATGAGAATGTATCAGTGAAAAAAACTGATGCCTCTCGGATGGTCCGTGTGCTGTCAGTGTGCGGTCCATGATTTTGTCGAACTCATAGACTTGCATTGGTGAGTCTCGCGCATGAATCGCATACTGTTGCAGCATGTTGTGACTTTTTTCCCATCCAGAATCTGGATGAGAAAAAAGCGTCCGACACTCGCCAATGTGTTTCAGACGTTGATTAACTGACTGCACTGCGATAAAATCACACATTGCACTTATTCAAGTTTCACCCCAGTGTGTCCGTGCCCTAATAATAAAATCCATGTAGTAATCCTACAATGTCTGCTGGACATGGTATGGGGAGGGTGTATGGCTCAGTTAGTACACTCTATACTTCTCATTATTAACCAGTTAATGCTCTCTTGTCCACCGCACTACAGTGCCAAAAGAGGAAGACAGCGAGACAGGCAGCGACATGGCATCAGAGAGCCCCTGACCTCGAAATAGAAGATCCTCAGATCCCGGTATTGTGATGACATATGAAGAAATATTTTTTTACATTTATATTACACTATGAACTCCACAGCACTTTACATACATCATCAACACTGTCCCCATTGGGGCTCACAATGAAAACATCCTACCAGTATGTCTCATATTGTATATCGCCTTTCTTTGATATCACCTTCACAAATATTGCATTTATTGCACTTGTCAGGTTTTGGATGTTTTCTGATTGCATTTGTTTGCAGGATGTCAGAACTGACTCCCAGAGCTGCTGGTTTGACGGTTAATGTCTTACAGCATCTTAGATTTTTTTTGCTTAATGGTACTTCCAAGTTTCTCAATAGGGCTGAGATCAGAGGAGACTGGAGGCCACACCATGGTTTTCTCTACTTTTATGTCCATAGCAGCCAATTACTCAGGGCTATGCTCTGTACCAAGAGATGGTGCATTGTCATGCATGGGGATGATTTTGTACGAAGAAAAAAAGTGGTCAGTCTAAAAGTATATATACTTTGCCGTGGTCCTTTTCACGCCTTCATGGACCCTATAGGGCAAACTAGCTCTCTCCACATGATTGCGACCCACCCAAAACATGACTGACACCTCCTTCCTGGCGGTCATCTAGCAACCATTCACTACTCCAACCATAATGGGAACCTCTAGGCTCCCCTTAGCTACACCTCTCTCTGCAGGGGGGCGTGGCGCGATGGGGGGGGCGCACCAAAGACGGGCCGCAGAAAATTTCCGACAGCACCCCCCCCCCCCGGTCCTCACCCAAGGGCTGCCGGAAAAATTTTGCCACCCAGGTTTTGCTCCGCCAGCCAGCCCCTGATACCTGCAGTGGCAATATTGGATTGCTATTCGGTGTCCTGATCTGGCCTATTGTTGGCCACTCTTCCGGATGAACCTTTTACTTTTGAGGCTTTCATCGTGGCCTGTTTGACTGATCTGACCTTCCCGACAGTGTTCTTGATCCCTGATTAATTTTGTTGGATGACTGTTTGACTGGTTGAATCTATAAATTCGATCTGAGAGTCCTCAGTGGTTGATACCTTTTAATGGCGAACTGATGGTAAGCATAGAAAGCTTTCGGGACACTGTGGCCTCTTCATCAGGCTGATAATGACACAAATTCTGAAGACACATATATATACATAAGCAAATGAAACAAAACAAAACAAAAACAAAAGTCTTAGATGTTATAGTAAATGCAACAGGTGAGGCTTTCCTCAACTCCTTTAAGTATTTTCAGTTCTCCACAGACCTCTACCATTATACAATTTGTTCCGCTTATCTTAGACTTTTAGTTTCAATTCCCCAGGCCCATCTCTTCCTCCCTAGCCTGACTCTGCTTTACATCACCTGTCGCATTTACTATAACATCTAAGACTGTTGTTTTTTTTTTGCTTCATTTGCTTATGTATAAATGTATGTCTTCAGAATCTGTGTCATTATCTGCCTGACGAAGGGGCCACAGTGTCCTGAAAGCTTGTGATGCTTACCATCTTTTCGATTAGCCATTAAAAGGTATCAACCACTGAGGACTCTCAGATTCCAATATTTTTCTGTCTTTTTACATTAATTGAGGAATCACCAAATCTTGAAGAAACAACTAATCAAAAGGACATCTCTGAACGCTGATGTTTACTGACCTCTCTCCCCTCCCAACTCTGACCAATGCTTCACCTCACTTGGTTTATTTACTGCATTATCCAACCCTGTATATGTGTATATATATATGTGTGTTCAGACGTTGTATCATTATTAAGCCTGATGAAGAGGCCATAGTGTCTCGAAAGCTTGCTTTGCTTTTTCTTACCATCTTTTCAGTTATCCATTAAAAGGTATCAACCACTGATGACTCTCAGATCTAATATATATTTTTCTATCTACTGGCTAAAACGGTACAAACATTTTTTGTTCTCTCTGGTTGTAATCTTGGCTTGCTCTATTCACCTCATTCCACTAGACCAATTCAATATCGAAAGGTTACCTGGGCGCTCCTGTTGCCAAATGCCTGTGGAGAGATTAAGGGTATGTGCACACTCGTGGGCGGGTTTGTGTCGGCGGCGGCTGGGCGGACCCGCCAGGAAGCTCTGGAGCCGTCCACCGGCATCCTGGCGGGTATGTGCCGCGTGTGTGCGGCGGGCTACGGGCGGGTGCACAGCGGGTTAGCGCCGGCGGTGTTGCGGCGGCTGGAAGCAGTACATGATTCTGCTTGCAGCCGCTGCATAACCGGCCGGTTTATAGAACATGCTCATTCGTTGCTAACCTGCTGGGAACCCATCGGTTTAGCAACAGATGATCATGTGGAAACCGCCGGTGTGTGCACAGCGGGTGTCGGTTTCCATAGGTTTTAATGTTAACCCAAAAGCCGCTTTTGGATTAACATAAATTTACATAAAACTCATGGAAACCGACCGGCGGTTTCTGCTGCTAAACCTGCAGTAAAACTACCAGTGTGCACATACCCTTAAGGGTGAAAACCAGGGATCTCTTTTGATTCGGCCAAACAGAATAATCATGGACATTTCCGACTGTTGAAGCCCATTTTGATCTAATAGTATCGAAACATCTGCTCCGATCATGAAAACACTAGGCATCCGGTGTATTTTTTCAGCACTCCTACTAGCCAAACGGCACACAATGTTTTTATGTCTCTTTGACTCCCGGGAATATAGACCTGTAGAAGTAATATGCCGCCCTTACAAAGAAAGCCTATTAAGTTGACAGATACACACTAATGACAGCAGGAAGAGGAATGGATAACTACTACAGTACCATTAAATATTGTTCTACAAATAACAGCAGCACAAATGAACCTCCAACGTAGCTCGCGATGATAGTGACACTAATAACCATTGATCATGGTAGTAATAGAGAGGAACACAGCGTAAACTACTAATAAAAATGTAATTGGGCGAAACAACATCAATTAATCAGAGAAAAGCACCAACATCATTAAAACTGGGCAGTTAAGAGAAAAGGAGTGTGCTGAATAATCCAAGATCAAGCGATACCTACGACCCTAGGAATATATGAACATGGAAACAATCACACAGCACATATATACCCCCATATACTGAATGTCCTTCCTTATCTTCTCTCTTGGCTTTAAATATCCTAAGGGCGCGTTCACACGCTGAATTTGTGATGCAGAGTTTGGACTTCCAAAATCTGCACCCACTGGCAGAAAAATGCACCAAAACCAACCCTGTCCGCACTGTGCATCTTTAATGCGTGTTTGGTGCGGATTGGATGCGTACTTGAAGGATTTTTGTGTCTATTTCAGTAGAGTTTGAAAACTTTGGCCAAAAAAAGAGAAATAAAAATGTTAAATTTTGCCCCCCCCCCCAGTCAACACTATCAATTTCTGCAGATCTTAATGCAAATTAGGCACAAAATAAGCAACACATACACATAGTGTGAACACTGCTGTGTATCTGCTGTGTATTTTGAGCTAACATGAGGATCTAGGGGTGAAAAACGTGGTAAAATACGCAGCAAGAATTGACATGCTGCATATTTTATGCTGTGGATCCGCTGAGGAAAGAAAAGGCACCGTGCGGACAGGACTTCACAATTCACAGACTTTGCTGGGAAGACACGCTGCTGCAAATTTAGTGCGGATCCAAACACGCATCAAAATACGCATTGTGTAAACGGATCCTAAGACGTGTGGAGGGAGATTGCTAACTTTGAAAAGAAATATAATTATATACTAGTCTTTTGGAGATGTCTATGCTACAAGGGGCGTAACTACAACAGCTGCAGGGGTTGCGATCGCACCCGGGCCCTGCAGCCTAGGGGGTCCCAAAAGTCCCTTTTGCCCATAGAGAAAGACTACTGCTATTAAAGATTTGTAATAATTGGGGACCCCATTGGAGGTTTCGCATCGGGGCCTCTGGGCCTGAAGTTACCCCACTTTATGCTACATGTGTTTATGTTACCTCCCACCCACCCAATGATTGGAATGTGAGATATAGTGTTTTTTTTTTTGTGGCCATACATTAATAAATACATTTGCACAAACATCTACATTTCTGGTTTTTTTTGAGTCAAGTTGGGGTGCAGACTGTACATTAATGAGGAAAAAAATGAACTTTTTTTCAATTTACCAAATGGCTGCAATAAAACAAAAAGTGAAAAATTTAAAGGGGTCTAAATACTTTCCGTACCCACTGGACTATTAGATTGGTACCAGTGGGATACCACAATTGGTGGAAGACCATGCGACGTCTAAGCAGCCCTTGAGTCAGGGGGTCCAATGCCAGAAATGACACTGGGCTTTCTACCCCCCAACCCCTTACCGGCATCGCACTCTCAACTGTATCGGCATCGCAGTGCAGAGATGGTTTTTTTTTTAATTCAGTCAGTTCACTAGTGGCCAATCGTCATAATACTATATAGATGATTTTGGGGGTGCATTATACTATATGGAGGAATATGGGGGTGCACTATAACAAATGGAGAACTACGGAGGTGGATTATAATATATGAAGGACTATGGGGGTGCATTATACTATTTGGAGGGCTATGTGGGTGCACTGTAATAAATAGAGGACTATTGGATGAATTATAATATATGAAGGACTATTGGGGTGCATCGTAATACAAGGAGGACTGTGTTGTGTATTAGAATATATGGAGGACTATGTGTGTGCATTATAATAAATGGAAGACTATGGGGGTGCATTATAATATATGAAAGAGTATGGGGTACATTACACAATTTGGAGGGCTATGTTGGTGCATTGTAATAAATGGAAGACTATGGGATGAATTATAAAATATGGAGGACTATGGGGATGCATTATAATATATGGAGGACTATGTTGTGTATTGTAATATATGGAGGACTATGTTCGTACATTACAATAAATGGAAGACTATGGAGGTGCATTATAATGTATGAAGAACTATGGGGGATGAATTATACTATATGGAGGACTATGGGGGTGGATTATACTATATGGATAACTATGGGGGTGGAGTATAATATATGGAGGACTGTGAGGGTGTCTTATAATATATGGAGGACGGTGGGGTGAATGGTACTATATGGAGGACTATGTGGGGTTACATAATACTATATGGAGGGCTATGTGTGACCAGTTATACTATATGGAAGGCTGTGTGTGGGCCATTATAATATTTGGAGAGCTATGAAGGACTCTTTATACTTTATAAATATCTATTAGAGGGTCATAATACTGTATGAATGCAGTTATACAGTGTGAAGGTTTGTGTGTGGTCCATAATACTTTGTGGAATGAAGTAGAGGCCATTATACTGTATGGAGGGCTATGTGGGTGTCACAGTTGGAGATTATACTATGTCGGGTTAGTTGGGGGGTATAGTAGGTTCATCATAATGTGCATGTGGAGGAATTCACTGTGGGGGATCATAGAGTGTCTGGAGGCACTTTTGTTACCAATCCAGGGAATCCAGGGGCTTCCATAGGATGAAAATTACTTTGTGAGGTCTGTAAAGTTGTCATTTATGTTCTTATGTGATCCAGACAAATATCCTTCTTACAATGGAGAAGAGACTTTAAAAAGTTGAAAATTAAATGTAGGAAAAAACACACTAAAAACTAGATAAAAATGGGCTTTATGCTTCAAAGTGTAATAAGAAACTTTGTAATATATCTTATTAGGGAAATTTTCTTTCTCCTCTTGAACTCATCATTCACTTTCAAAATTCTCAATTTCCAGGTAATATCTGAGCTCGAAGATGATAGTTGGTGCTCATAACAATCTATGGAAAACTGTTGTGGTCTTTAGTTCCTCCTCATATATTGAATTTTATAAGTGAAGCAATGGCTGAGGGGCCACCGTGGTGCAGAGTACAATTATGGTACACTAGATGAGGTGGCAAATAACAAGGGTAAAATTCATTAACAAGCGGGGATAGATTAGGGTAAAGCAGGTTCACAGGGTTACTAAGTGGCAAAAGTACAATTAACAGTTACTGCAGTTATTACCTGGGCCACTCATTTGCACGGCACCCCAACTATTAATCCGAGCCATTGCCGTTGAACCGGAGGCTACGAACTTCATAGGAGCAGTAGCTCACACCTGGCGCATACCCTGAGAAAGCAGCCAGACAAGGGTCTGGGGACAAGGTACCGGTCGCCCACCAAGACCCGTGGCTGCCGGATCAGGATTCTGCGCGCAGAGGCACTAAGAGGAGCGCTGAGGAACAGGACAAGAGAGAGAGGCAAAGACAGGCACACCACCGAGGATCTCATACTTGCCGTCCCAATCTCTTAAAGACTATGTGGCACCCCAGGGTTCAATTGCCACAGTGTCATTACAGCCCCCAGGTGGTAGTGTAATGCTTGAGAGCAACAGAAGGGTATCTACACCAGACTGTAACCACACACAACACCTTTCTGCCTCCAGGCCTGAAGGGGGAGGCCAAAACCTGGGTTCAGGAGCTCCCCTATAAATTCTGGTATGCGGCGAAGCTAGTCAGTTCAGTTCCTAGGAGGACTGAGGAAGACATCCTGTGGACTGGTAGCTACCCCAAGCTACCAGGATAGCTAACCTAGCGTGAGGGCCCAAGACAGGGGTCTGAGGAAGTGGAGAAACACTTGGGGAGCGGAGTGGTGTCGTGTTCATCCCAGAGGAACAGTGCGAAGAACAGACACCGGAGTCCGAGGCTGTGCAGGGCCTAAAGACCCGGCAGCCAGCACCAGAAGGTGGGGGATCCCAAGTCCCCCAGCCACACTGTGCCCGGAGGCAAAGCAGCGTAAAGAGCCGAGGGGCAGCCACCCAAGACAAGGGGCTAATAAAGGACTCGAGTTACCTGTCTTACCGGCACCAAGCAGGAGAGATAGAGGGCCAGCAGCTCAGCTTAAGCAACAGTAGGGACCCACCAACACAGTGGAGCAAGGAGGCCTTAGAACTGGTCGGGTATCCCACATTCCTCGCAGGTGCACGGACTCAGCCTTCCAACTGCCAGTACTTCCGTTGCACCAGTGGCGTCACAAATAACTCCCTTTTCCATCACCCCTTTCCCTACCAAGCCAGAACAATTTCCCTTTTCAGTTGAACCCATGGTCACGGAAGCTGGGTCTCGACCCCTGTGACTCCCGAGAACGGCTTAACAGCCTGGTTCCGAGTACCCCATGGCCCTAGGGTGACTCAGTTTCTGGCATCACGAACAGGATCCCGCAGCCCGGTATCGCCAGGTGCTGTGTGCCGTGAACTGTATTGAATACATGTTTCTGACTGTCGCCATTAGTAAAGCACAAAGCGCGTGGGAAGCTGAGGGGGAGTGTCATCGTGTGTGGTAGCCTTCCAAGAGCGAAAAGCAAGGCCCAACCTGCGCTCTAACGACATCCGGTGGGGACGAGAAACCCTGTCCTACCGGCGGAACTAAAGTTGTACATCCCTACAGAAGTGAAAGACTGGAAGGGTTAAGATTCACTAAGGGGAGGAAAATTTCGGAGCCGGGAAGAGAGGAGCCACGGCGGGGAGCAGGCACAGCTGATCCCGCAGTATTTAATGCAGCCCCGGGAGCAGATGGAGCACCATCCGCTGCTGCAGCACAAGCCATGTCACCAATAATGCTGTTCCTAATTCCGTACACACCAGGAGCGACGTGGTTGCCGCAATACCCAGGGGAACCCAACATCCTGACAGACTTCAGGGAGAGACTGGACAGTTACTATAGAGTGTACCCCCTGATAGAAGCCAGCGAGACAGTATATCAATGAGAAAATTGACTGGCACAGCACAGCGGGAGGTGCAGTCCTGGCCGGACACTGATAAAGACACTGTTGAACATGTAATCACCAGGCTGAAGGTTACTTTTCATATTATTACCACTGCACAAGTAAAGATGAGATCCTTTGGGTGTAGGCAAAAGCCGCAGGAGAGTGCACGGGACTTTGCATCAAATCTGCAGGAAGCGCTCAGGGCATTTAAACAGACAGACCCTACTCTGGTGCAAGAAGAAAACAAATTGCTAATTGATCAGTTTATTGATTGACTTCTATTCCCTGCTCAAAGAGCGCAACTGCTAATGATGGCTATACAAAACCCTGATCTGGACTTTGTGCAGTTCAAAGACAGAGCTATCTGTACTGTATATTGCAGGAGGAAGCACCCCGCGATATAGAACCTACACAATGCCTGGCTATAACTTACCAGGGATGCAGAATTCGCAGGCCACATCAGGGGCTAATGGACACACTATGGGGCCTATCACCAATAAGGCTCTAAACCTAAAAATCCAACTAAAAGCATAGTTGAAATGGCTAAGGCTATGCAAAAGCTGCAAGAATCCAAGCCAGTGGAGAAGATCGAGTTGGCTTCCAGAATCGAGTTGGCTTCGAGAAGATACCCAGCGGCCAGAGGAAAACCCAGCGATCGCTACAAACCTGATGGGAAGCACATCTGCCGCCACTGTGAAAAGCCTGGTCACTCTGCTAGAGAGTGTACTTTTAACAAGAGTGCCCTGGGGCAGCGGGCCGCCCTACAGTAATATGACCACCAGGCCCACCAAACTGGCGTTAGCAAATGGAAAACAAGCGGTGTCAGAGATTTGGAGCGCTAAAGAAACCACGGGTTGGTGATTAAATTACCGATAATTTATTACACGAACAGCAGGGGTCCAGTATGCCACAACGCGTTTCGACGCACAGATGCGTCTTTCTCAAGTGGATCCACTTGAGAAAGACGCATCTGTGCGTCGAAACGCGTTGTGGCATACTGGACCCCTGCTGTTCGTGTAATAAATTATCGGTAATTTAATCACCAACCCGTGGTTTCTTTAGCGCTCCAAATCTCTGACACCGCTTGTTTTCCATTTGCTAATCTCTTTCTCCCTTGTTGGGAGTGCGGTGTGTGAGCTGCTCTAAAGATCCACAGTACCTGGCAGTACATCATAAAGACCCACCCTTGAATGATCAACTGACACACAGTGTGGAGCTGGGACGGAAGCCAGTGCAGCGAGTCTGCCTCTTCGGGTGGAGGAGTGAAGGAGCCCACCTCCATCTCCAGAGGAACTAAGGAGCCGACCACCAAGCCCGGAGTATCTGAGGAGGAGGGAATATTGGCCCTTGTCACTACAGTGATCCACATTAAGCCATCAGTCTGGTTGTGCGGGGTGTTGCACAACCAGTAAAGGTTAGTGCAAACATAGTATAACCGTGTATTAAGTTCCTCCAGTTGCAGTGTGGCGCAATATCTGTTTTTTCTTTTAATTACACCAAACTGGCGTGACAGGTACCTGGAAGGACGCCTGGTCCTGCCTGTTGTGCTTGATGGCATCCCCATGAACACATTGCTGGACACTGGTTCACAGGTGACATCAATACTGTATATCCTTTATAAAAGGTACTGGGCAGACTCAGACATTGTACGTGGCCCAGATGATGACTTTAATATAGTAGCTAATAACGGTAAACTTGTGCCACAGATTGGGGTTCAAAGAAGTGACCATCAAAGTGGGGTGGGTGGAGTTAAAGGATCAAGGGTTGATTATTGCTGATGTTGACCGGCATTAACGGAATCCAATGATTATTTTAGGCACTACCGTGATAGAAAACTGTCTTGCAGAAATTATTGTTGTGTTACAGCAGATTGCTGAGACTGCCAACAATGGACAGCAACGAGTCCTGTGGAAAGAAATAAGAGCCCTGATGGTGAGACAGCAGGTAGAGTTGTCCGGAGGAGAAATTGGCAGCGCAAGAGTAAGTGACCTGATACCAATTGCAATACGCCTGAATAAAGAAATGTTGGTCTGGTGTAGTGCAGCAATAGGCCTTAGAGGGCGAGATTACCAAGCCCTGTTAGAGCCCGTGTACTCAGACAGTAGGTCCACTGTCCTAACAGCCAGAGGGGTAGTTGATGTACACAAGGGGAGGGTACCAGTACGCATTTTAAATTGTGGGGAAAAGAAGTAAAACTGCTGAAGTATGCTACCTTTGCCAGACTGTATACTGTCGACAATAACGCCATCAAGGCAGTAGAAACCTTGAACCCGTCTGAACAGGCGGAGAGCAATGGTTCTGAGGGAAAACTGGAGGATTGGTGCCGGAAGTTGCATGTAGGTACCGATTCTACACCCTCCCATCAAAAGCATGGAGTACATCGGGTAGTGAAAGAGTATGTACAAGTCTTTAGTAAACACCCATTAGACTTAGGGCAGGTAAAATGGGTTGAACATTACATACCCCACAAGTGATCATCCACCCATAAAAGAAAGATATAGGCCTGTACCACCCACTCATTATCAATGTGCCAAAGACATGCTAAAGGAAATGAAAGAGACTGAGGTGATAAAAGATAGCTGTAGCCCCTTGGCAGCTCCTCTAATCTTAGTTAAAAAGAAAGATGGTACAGTGAGGATGTGCGTTAACTACAGTCAGATCAACCGCAGTACACACAAGGATGCATACCCACTACCTAGAATTGAGGAATCACTAGCTGCATTAAGATCTGCTAACTATTTTTCCACCTTACATTTTACTAGTGGGTATTGGCAAGTTCCTGTAGCATATGCGGACTAAGAGAAGACAGCGTTTAATACGCCGATGGGCCTCTGTGAGTTCAACTGCATGCCATTTGGACTCTGCAATGCACCGAGAACATTCCAGAGGATGATGGAGTGTTGCCTGGGGTACAAGAACTTTGAAACCGTCTAATTGTACTTGGATGACGTCATAGTCTATTACAAGGCATATGAAGAACATCTGGAGCACTTGGCGGAAGTTTTTGAAGCTTTGTCCGGCTATGGCATGAAAGTGAAGCCATCCAAGTGTCACCTACTGAAACAAAAAGTACAGTACCTCAGTCTTGTTGTGAGCTCTGAAGGTGTAGCACCTGATCCCCAGAAAGTAACAGTCATTAGGGACTGGCCAAAACCCACCAGTGTCAAAGAGGTGAGGCAGTTCCTGGGGCTGGTAGGATACTACAGAAGATTTATCAATGGGTTCACGAAGATGGCAGCACCTTTACAATAACTCCTGGTAGGGCAATCCAAGAAGGCCAAGAGTCCGAGTCCTTCATTCGAATAAGGCAGACCGAAGACTCATTCAAGAAGTTGAAGTGGGCTTTGATGGAGAAGAGATCCTAGCTTACCCTGATTACAGCCAGCCATTCATCTTGTATACTGATGCCAGTAACGTGGGATTGGGAGCCGTGCTGCCTCAAGTGCAAGGAGGTAAAGAAAGAGTTATAGCCTTTGCAAGCAGGAAGCTCCTGTCACGGGTGGCACGGATGACAGGGTGGAGGCCACGCGCAGACGATCCCAGCGTTTGGCCCACCAGCCATAATGGTGGAGGATGGTCCGTCTCTTTCAGGAGCATTTACCTTCTGTGTTGATGGAAAGAAGGTGTGATGAGATCTCTCTATTATGGGGAGACGGCTGTGGAGGTCTTGCGCTCGGTCTGGTTTTATCCACCAATGTTGTAGGTCACTAGGACCCAGCAGACTCCTTCCACCTTTATAAGGAGGTTCATTACCCTTCCTCGGTGCAGGTGATAGTTCCTTGTGCACACTTTATCCTTGCTCCAGCAGAAGCTGAGATTGTGGAGGTTGCTGTGTTCTGCTGTCAGATAAGTGTTTCCTTTTCCCAAATGTCTGTCTTCCCTGGTGTTTGTCTTTAGTTGATAGTGGAGGGGTCTAGTGAACCTCTCCATCTGATCCTTAGATAAGATAGATCTAGGATCAGAGAGGGACGAGGTTCGTGGTCGGCGACAGTTGAGGAGACTGTATAGGGACGTTAGGGCAGACAGGGTCAGCTCTAGGAAGTCTAGGGGTCACCGTCTCCTTCTTGTGCCCTTAGCATTAGGGACTCCTGATCCCCCCCCCGTCGTTATCCTACGCTGGGTGTCTTCCCCACTCCCAGCGTGACATTATCACCTGCCATAACTGTAAGTGAAGGAAGGGGAGGATTTGATTTTCCTTCCTTTCCTTATGGATCCTGTGTCTGCTTTGGCCCAGCAGCTGCAGACCTTGTCTTTGGAGGTTGCGGACCTTCGGTCGGCTCTGCAGGGACCACAACCGCAAAATGGTGTCTTGGGGAATCAAGCAGTGGGTCCGGCCAGACCGGAACCTAAGGTTGCCCTCCCTGACAGGTTTTCAGGAGGCAGAGACAAATTTACTGCGTTCAAAGAGGCCTGTAAATTATACTTTAGGCTTAAGCCGTATTCCACTGGTGATGAGCAGCATCGGGTAGGAATTATTATATCATTGCTGCAGGGGGATCCCCAATCCTGGGCTTTCTCTCTGCCACAGGACTCTACTTGTCTCCAGTCTGTGGATGGATTTTTTGACGCCTTAGGCCTCATATATGATGACCCTGACCGTGTCTCTTTGGCTGAATCCAAATTGCGCCATCTCCACCAGGGGACTCGGTCGGCGGAATCATATTGTTCTGAGTTCCGCAGGTGGGCTATGGACACAAAGTGGAACGATCCGGCTCTCAGGAGTCATTTTTGCCAGGGTCTTTCAGAAAGACTGAAGGATGCCCTGGCAGTGTATGAGACCCCCCCGTCCCTGGAGGCAGCTATGTCGTTGGCTATTCGCATGGATAGACGCCTCCAGGAGCGGAGGGGTAGACCTCCTGCAACTGGGAGCCCTTCTCATGGTGGTTCCTTGTTGCCGGGTGGTCACTCGGAGGGCGAGTCATTTCTCCCGAGGGGGGAGGAACCTATGCAGCTTGGAGGAGCGGCGGCCTCGAGGCTCTCCTCCGGTGCCTCCCGGGGCAGGGGGAAGGGGGTCTGTTTTTTCTGTGGGAAAGGAGACCATTTTATCGGGGCCTGTCCCTACGCTCCTAAACGGACTAGGGTGCCGGGACCTCATGTGACTATGGGGGGTGTGGAGGTGGTCGAGCGGGAGGTGTGTGTATCCTCCGTTTGTACTTCCCATTTTCTCCTGAGTGCAGAGGTGGCGCTAGAGAGCAAAACGGAAGGCATTTCTGTGTTTGTGGATAGTGGTGCGGGGATCTGCATGGTGGATGCTCGTTTTGTGCACGCTCATGGGCTTAACCGCTGTTTATTGTCTCGCCCCATCCGTATCTATGCCATCGACTCAGCACCTCTTGCTCAGGGTTGTCTCACTCATATCGTACATAACATTAAGTTAACGGTTGGATCCCAACATCAGGAGACGTTATCTTGCTATGTCTTAGACGGTCTCCCCGCTCCCATTGTCCTGGGCTTGCCATGGTTGATTAAACATAATCCCGTAGTGGATTGGCAGTCCAGGGACATTGTGGAATGGAGTGATTTTTGTTCGGAGAATTGTTTGGCTACATCCCTTTCGGTGGTATCTGCTGAATCTCTGCCCCCATTCCTATCGGAGTATGAGGATGTGTTCTCAGAGAAGGGGTGCCGAGACTTGCCCCCTCATCGGGCATATGATTGCCCTATCAACCTCGTTCCCGGAGCTAAACTGCCCAAAGCTAGGATGTTTACTATATCTGGTCCCGAAAGACAAGCAATGAAGGATTTCATTTCTGAAAGTCTGGAGACGGGACACATTAGGCCCTCCACGTCGCCGGTTGCGGCTGGTTTCTTTTTTGTGAAAAAAAAAGATGGGGGCCTCCGTCCTTGTTTGGATTTTCGGGAATTGAATCGGATTACGGTCCGTGATCCATACCCCCTCCCTCTGATCCCTGATTTATTTAGTCAGGTTGTGGGTGCCAAATGGTTCTCCAAGTTGGATTTGAGGGGGGCCTACAACCTGATTAGGGTCAGAGAGGGGGATGAATGGAAAACTGCGTTTAATACCCCGGACGGCCATTTTGAAAGTCTCGTAATGCCGTTCGGGCTCACTAACGCCCGGCGGTTTTCCAACATTTTGTCAATGATATTTTCCATCATTTGGTGGGTAGATTTGTAGTGGTTTACTTGGACGATATCTTGATCTATTCTCCCGATATGGAGACGCATCAGTCCCATGTCAAACAGGTGTTGCAGGTCTTACGGGACAACAAACTGTATGCTAAACTCGAGAAATGTGTTTTCGCCGTTCAGGAGGTTCGTTTTTTGGGGTACCTCTTGTCGCCGTTGGGTTTCCGGATGGATCCGGAAAAGGTCCGGGCGGTGCTAGATTGGGAACAGCCGGACAATCTACGGGCATTGCAACGCTTTTTGGGGTTTACCAATTTTTACCGTAAATTTATTAAGAACTATTCGGTACTGGTGACGCCTCTTACGGACATGACTAGGAAGGGGACGGATTTTTCTGAGTGGTCTGATTCTGCTCGCCAGGCTTTTTCCTCCCTGAAGCGTTGTTTTGCTTCCGCGCCTGTTCTTTGTCAGCCCGATCTTTCTCAGCCCTTCATTGTGGAAGTGGATGCGTCTGAGGTGGGGGTGGGGGCTGTGTTGTCGCAGGGCCCTTCGCCTGGGAGATGGGTGCCCTGTGCGTTCTTCTCCAAGAAGTTGTCTTCGGCCGAGAGGAATTATGATGTGGGTAATAGGGAGCTGTTGGCTATTAAGTTGGCTTTTGAGGAATGGCGGCACTGGCTGGAGGGGGCTGTCCATCCCGTCACGGTTATTACCGACCATAAGAACCTGTCTTACCTTGAGTCCGCCAGGCGTCTCAATCCCCGGCAGGCCAGGTGGTCTTTGTTTTTCACGAGATTTAATTTTACCGTCACCTACCGTCCGGGGGTTCAGAATGTGAAGGCGGATGCATTATCGCGTAGTTTTCCGGGTGGTAGTACTCATGAGAGTCCCGTCCCCATCTTGCAGGAGGGGGTGGTTGTTTCTGCTCTTTGCCCTGATCTAGAGGGGGAGGTGTTGAAGGTTCAGGGGGGCGCCCCTGCCTCCTGCCCTTCTGGGAGGCTTTTTGTGCCATTCTCTTTGCGCCTCAGGGTGCTGTCAGAGCATCACGACTCTGTACTGGCGGGGCATCCGGGCGGTAGGGCCACTTTTGATCTCTTGTCTCGTCGCTTTTGGTGGCCGGGGTTGAGGAAGGACGTAGCGGAATTCGTATCCGCCTGTGGTGTGTGTGCACGTGCTAAGGTTCCGCATACCCGTCCGTCTGGGTCTCTCGTGCCATTGTCTATTCCTGAGAGGCCATGGACACATTTGTCAATGGATTTTATCACCGATCTTCCGGCGTCTGCGGGCAAGACGGTGGTACTGGTAGTAGTAGATAGATTCAGTAAGATGGTTCGCTTTGTGGCACTGCCCGCACTTCCTAATGCTCGGACTCTGGCACAGGTGTTCGTAAGTGAGGTTGTGAAGCTTCATGGGGTTCCCTCCGATGTGGTTTCTGATCGCGGTACTCAGTTCGTCTCCAAATTTTGGAAGGCTTTTTGTACACGTTTGGGGATAACGTTGTCCTTTTCTTCTGCTTTTCATCCTCAGTTTGGTACTTTTAGCGGTACGAGTCCTTCCGGAGTTCCGGAGGAGGACCGTTTTACCTCGTCCCTCTCCTCGGTTTGGCGGGGTGTACAGCGTAGCTTGAAGCTCTTAGGTGACAGGTACAAACGTATGGCTGACAGGAAGCGTGCGCCAGGTCCGGACCTATGTGTGAATGACTACGTGTGGTTGTCTATCAAGAATGTGAAGTTGAAGGTGCCCTCTTGGAAGTTGGGGCCCAGGTTTATTGGCCCCTATAGGATAACCGCCGTTATCAATCCCGTGGCATTTCGTCTTGCGTTGCCTCCTGCTCTTAAGATTCACGATGTGTTTCACAGGTCGCTCCGCAAGCCGTATGTGCCGTCGTCTAACCCATCTCCTTTGCCTCCTGAGCCCATCTGTGTGGCGGGGAATCTGGAATTCGAGATCTCGAGGGTGGTTGATTCTCGCATGTTGCGCCGTTCTCTTCAGTATTTGGTACACTGGAGGGGGTACGGTCCTGAGGAGCGGATGTGGGTGCCGGCGTCGGAGGTGTCCGCCGCAAGGCTGGTCCGCGCTTTTCACCGTTCCCATCCGGATAAGCCTGGTCCTGAGTGTCCGGGGGCCACTCGTAGGAGGGGGGGTACTGTCACGGGTGGCACGGATGACAGGGTGGAGGCCACGCGCAGACGATCCCAGCGTTTGGCCCACCAGCCATAATGGTGGAGGATGGTCCGTCTCTTTCAGGAGCATTTACCTTCTGTGTTGATGGAAAGAAGGTGTGATGAGATCTCTCTATTATGGGGAGACGGCTGTGGAGGTCTTGCGCTCGGTCTGGTTTTATCCACCAATGTTGTAGGTCACTAGGACCCAGCAGACTCCTTCCACCTTTATAAGGAGGTTCATTACCCTTCCTCGGTGCAGGTGATAGTTCCTTGTGCACACTTTATCCTTGCTCCAGCAGAAGCTGAGATTGTGGAGGTTGCTGTGTTCTGCTGTCAGATAAGTGTTTCCTTTTCCCAAATGTCTGTCTTCCCTGGTGTTTGTCTTTAGTTGATAGTGGAGGGGTCTAGTGAACCTCTCCATCTGATCCTTAGATAAGATAGATCTAGGATCAGAGAGGGACGAGGTTCGTGGTCGGCGACAGTTGAGGAGACTGTATAGGGACGTTAGGGCAGACAGGGTCAGCTCTAGGAAGTCTAGGGGTCACCGTCTCCTTCTTGTGCCCTTAGCATTAGGGACTCCTGATCCCCCCCCCGTCGTTATCCTACGCTGGGTGTCTTCCCCACTCCCAGCGTGACAGCTCCGTCCTACAGAAAGAAACCCGGAAAGCTATAGCTCATTCAAGTTAGAATTCCTGGCCATAGTCTGGGCGGTCACAGAATGCTTCAAACACTACCTGGCTGCTGCGAAGTTTACCATCTTTACGGATAATAACTCGCTAACTCACTTGGACTCTGCGAAACTAGGTGCACTGGAGCAGCACTGGATGGCTCGGCTGTATAACTACAACTTCACCATCAAGTACAGGGCAGGCCGCAAGAATGCCAATGCTGAAGCCTTGTCCAGGATGCCCCACTTGCAGGACATAGAAGAGGAACCGGAGGAGCTGGAAGAGATAGAGCTACTGGCCTTTCACTGCCCTCATGTGATACAGTAAAAGAGTTGCAACGTTGAACCCTTTACCTCACCATGGATAAGCTGAAACGCAAAACAGTGATCCAGCTGTACATCTAATCAAGGAGCTACTGACGCTGGAGGGTTCATACCCTGGTCCAAATGACCCACCCGAAGCTCAACAGCTGTGGAAAGAGCGGAGTAAGTTATTCCTATATGAGGGTAAATTGTGTAGATGACATACTAATCCGAAGTCTCACAAACTTGTCTGGCAGATTGTAGTACCAAAGAGAGTTGTACAGATGGTACTTGAAGCATACCACGATGGCACAGGGCATTTTAGGTGGAAGAAATTAGAGGTTCTGCTGAGAAAAAGATTCTTTTGGGTTAGCATGAGAAAATCCATTGAGAATTGGTGCAGAAACTGTGGTCCATGCAACCTGAGGAGGAAAGATAAAGATAGTCAGAGAGCCCCACTCCAGCCCATTGTAACTAAACAACCACTCAAATTGGTAGCCTTGGATAACGTCAAGTTAACTCCAAGTAGATCAGGCTATGTCTATGCACTTACCATAGTGGACCACTATTCCCGTTTGTTAGTGGTAGTGCCTGTGAAAGATCTAACAGCCAGAACAGTGGATAAAGCGATCCAAGCCTACTTCTGCAAACCACATGGCTATCCAGAACATGTCCTCACAGATCAAGGTCCAGCATTTGAAGCAGAGGTCTTTCAAGTGTTTTGTAATCTCTATGGGTGTAAGAAAATCAGGACAAACCCTTATCATCCGCAAGCAAATGGCTTGTGTGATAAAATGAATTAGATAGTGATGGATTTATTGAAGACATTGCCAGCGGAAGAAAGGAACACGTGACCAGAAAAGTTGCCGGATCTCATGGACTTATATAATCATGTCCCGGTGAGTTCCACCAACTGCACTCCAGCCTACCTAATGAGAGCAAGACCTGGTAAGCTGCCTATTGACCTAGATATGGGTATTGTGAAGCCAGATGTAGATGCACTAGAAACCAACTGGGATATCGCTCGTCAACAAAAATACTGACAGGTACAAGAGTGCATGGAAAAGAGCTTGTCAAAAGCAAGAGAAAGACAAGACAGAGTGTATAACCAACATGCTCCTGCAACCCCTTTAAAACCAGTTGAACAGGTACTTAAGAGAAAGAATCCAGTATCATGGGGCAGTTACCTATTCTAGCATTTCATCAAGTGTTCAAGAAATCGACTTACGTTATATCCTGAAACCTTAAAGATTCCAGAAAATATACCAGAAACTCAATTTCCCCTAACAATCCAATCTAAAGAAGAGGAAGTGTTTCATACGGTTCTAGGAAACTTTCCCAAGACCTGGACCCAGTATCATCGGGCAGTTACCTATGCTAGCCTTTCATCAAGTGCCGATACCTGAACCAGTGAGACAAGAAACACCACAATTGGAAGTACCGGAGGTGGTACCTGTAGGAGAACAGGAAGAACAAATTCCTGCTCACAGTGAACTTGTCAGTTTCATGGTAAGACCAATACCTCATTCTGATCCAGAAACACCAAAGAATAGCCTTCTTACTGACAGTACTGCCGTTGCATCAGTAAAAGGACTGAGGAACCAATAATCCATGAGTCTGTCTGTTGTTTTGCGTCCGCCATCCTGCACCTTACACATTTACTACTTTCACTACCCCGAGGATCCGCTCCACCCGTGGGGAGTTGCTCCATCCCAGCTGCCTATCCATCATCCCCGGAGGCTCTGCAGCAGCGGTGGCCGCCTATAGCCACATACCACAGGTGGCGTCAAGGATAATTCCCTTTTCCATCACCCCTTTCCCTACTAAGCCAGAACAATTCCCCTTTTCAGCTTAACCCAGGGTCACAGAATCCGAGTCTCGAACCCTGTTACTACCCAGAACTTCTTAACAGCCCGGTTCCAAGTACCCCACGGCCCTGGGGTCACTCAACTACACAGGCCGAAGCTTATCTGAGAGAGTGTAACATCTATGACCTTTTGAACTTAAAGCTTGCTGTGAGTAAACCCGGGTACAGAGTTGCAAAACTGTGTTATTTGCGCGGCAACCGTCTGTGGCCTAACTGTCACGCTTGGGAGGTAAGGGAATCAGGTAACAGGTAGGTGAATTAGGCAAAAGGGGGTCAGGAGAGCCTAATCTGACCCTGATGCTGAGGTTCCTGGCTTGCCCTGATCTCGGAGGTACCTCTGATGGTGAGGAGTTCCGAGCCGCCACCCTGTACCCTAAAACTCCTGATTAGCCCTAGGCACAGCACAGGATTGCAAATGGCCGATATCCGAAAAGGTCCTACAACCCCAGAACCCGGAGCCCCAGTAGCACGTCTCCACCTGACTTGCTGGGACAACAACCAAACATACTCATTCACACTTTGTCTGGACCTGTACATTTATTGCAACACATGCGAGCTCAGACAGAGGGTAAAGTCTTAGGCAGGCAAGTACCAGGCACGTCCCACAGGACCCCAGTACTCCCTCCCTTGGGACGCACCGTAGACACAACCACCCTTCCCCTGCCCCTCTTCCTAGGACGATGCCCAGAGGCACCAGGAGTCAGGAGCGTAGGTGCACTCCATCCCCACCCCCAGGCAAACTGATAACCTCCTTGAGTGAAGACGTCAGTGTAGCCATCACCAGCACAGTGGAGATGGAAGTACCCAGGCAAGTACCCTCACAGGCAATACCCCAGCGAACCACCTCCTGGGCCCGCCAGTCAATTCCCGGGTTGTGTTTTCTCAGCCATGGAGACCCAAGAAGATGGGGGTTGGCAAATTCTCCAAAATGTAACAAGAGAGGAACTCCTGGTGATAAGTTCCTATGCTCAATTCACATTATGCACCACTTGGGATAATACCTTCTGGCTGAGTGGAACTGAGTCAATGGCGGAGACAGGAATGGGTCTCGCTAAGGTGCTACAGACGAAGCCATGAGTGGGGGATATAAGGGGGGCTTGGGGTAAACGAGCATGCCCCCAGAAGAAGCTAACTGTAGGGAAACGCGTCGGGGCGTCCCTGGAGCTGCAGTAACGATCTGGCATAGGAACATGGGTAGGTGATCTCTGGAAGCACGGGCACTAGGGAGGATAAGGGGGTTAGTGCTGCCTGGATACCAATAGGAGTTATCTTAGAACACCTTAGCTTTCAAACCGTCCCCCCCCCCCCCCACCTTGTGTTATGGGTTACCTATCATTATGTAACCGCCATTGATTGTTAGCAGCCCCTGCATGGTCTGACTCTGTCATATTGAATCGCACTGTCACTTTATTTCTGATTGTAAGTCACTATGTTTGCCATCTATATGTAGCATAAATAAAATATTTTTGCAATACTTTGGCAATATAAGGTGCTTTTTTCTATATTTGGCATAAATTCTCATGGAAGTATCTTGGTTTAGACGAAGCCATGAGTCTGCGCAAAGCGAGAATCCATAAGAACGACTCTTGCTCCGCTGTCAACTAGTACCGATATAGTCTCCGCTTTTCCATCTACCAGCACCTTGGCAGACAGCATGAACGGAGACTTAGAAAAGAAGGAGATATAAACCCTCTGGCCGTCTCCTTCTGAACGACCTGAGGTAGGCTGCGTCTGAGATTGTGTATGTGTCCTGAAGCGATGTGGACAAACTTTGATAAAATGATCAGCTTGTCCACAATAAAAACAATCTCCGCCCACTTGACGAACTACAACTACAGGGGGTTTAATACGAGGGCCTACTGCCCGCAACTCTCTTCATCGTGTGGAGCCTCCTCAACAGGAATAGCCACAGGGGACAAAGTTGGTCTTGGTCTCTCCCTCAGACGTCTGTCTACCCTGATGGCTAGGGACATTGCAGCCTCCAATAACTCAGGTGCAGCGTACTGAACCAGGGTGTCTTTCAGTGTAGCTGCCAAACTCAGACAGAACTGACTCCTGAGGGCAGGGTTGTTCCAGAGGGAGTCAGTCGCCCACCTCCAAAACTCCGAGCAGTACTCCTCCACTGCTCGTGACCCCTGCTTGAGCTTATGGAGGTTTGACTCAGCAAGAATCACCCTATCTGGTTCACCGTACACCTGAGCCAGAGCAGCAAAAAACCCATCCACCGACGACAGCGATAGTGAGGCGGTCGGGAGGGCGAAGGCCCAGGTCTGAGGATCCCCCTTAAGAAGGTATATTATAATCCCCACCCGCTCTTCTTTACTCCCAGATGAACAGGGCCGAAGCCTGAAATAAAGCTTACAGGCCTCTTTCAACACCAAGAATTTATCTCTTCCCCCCGAAAACCTATCTGGAATGGTACCTTTACACGCCGCTACAGGATGGTGGAAACAACCGGGTGCTTCACATGCACGAGCACGCACAAACGGTTACAAACGGTACCCGCACCGCCTTTACACACCGCAACAAGGTGCGCTACAGTAGGTTACATCTATCTCTGGATACACCGCCGGGTGCCACAAGTTACCTTCTGTAGCTCACCTTACTTCATTTACACGCCGTAACAGAAGGTAATATGGGCAGACCTGGTGCAGCAGCGACAACACATAGGCGTGCCACAATTGTGGATTACGAGACGTTCGTACGCTGATAGGACAAAGCAATAGCATCATGATTGGCCAGGCAGCGCAGGAGGCAGACTAATACATGACGCTAGAGCAAATGTGTAGTGTGACTGGTCAGCTCCTTAAATATGCCGCCCTATGCAGCGACAACCAATCGTAACGCAGGAGCTTCCTCCAATGATCGCTGAAGGGGGGTGGTTTCCCGGAGGCTGTGTCACGCCCCGGGGAGTTATCTAGGTGACGAATAAACCTTACCGTACCTTATTTACATGCCGATACAGGCCGTAACCGTCACCTTGAAATCAACCTGTTTTTGAGCTCTGCTCTGAAACAGGTGCCTCAAGTGACGGGTGGAAACAACCGTGTTCACACGCCGCTACAGCGGGTTGATTTGGCAGTGCAAGATACATTTCTCTCATCTACCCGGTTGTTTCCACCATCCTGTAGCGGCGTGTAAAGGTACCAGAAGAGATATCTTGGGTTCAGGTATGGCCTGGGCATAAGCCGAGGCCTGATACCCCACAACCTGCTGCAGCTGCTGCACCACCTGCGTCGGCAGACCAGTGACTTCAGCTGAGATGGTCTGCATCAGTTGTGAGAAGGCATCTGCAGAGGATGTCTGAGACATAATGGCTCAGAGAAAAAAAAATGGTAATAGACTGCTGATAATGTCACATTTGGGAAGTAAGGGAATCAGGTAACAGGTAGGTGAATTGGGCAATAGGAGGTCAGGCGAGCCTAATCTGACCCTGATGCTGAGGTCCCTGGCTCGCCCTGATCTCAGAGGTACCTCTGATGGTGAGGAGTTCCGAGCCGCCACCCTGTACCCTAAAATTCCTGATTAGCCCTAGACTGAGGGCCCCTATCTCCACCCACGGGTCAGAAATCACAGCTTCTCCCAAGGAAAGACTTTAGCCCAGCAGCTAAGCATCAGCACAGCACAGCACCAAGACCTAGAGCACATGGCTATCAGCAGCACCTGACAGAGGAGAGGGTGGGCTATTTAAAGCCAGGGGGAGGGGATTCCAGGTGAGTCACACATTAACTCCTGAACCAGCAATTGAACATAATAGTGACTGCAGTTCTGGAGCACACCACAGGAGGCAAGGACCTACACAACCATCAACCATGCAGCTCTTAAAGACAAAACACATACACAGCAGCATCCAACAATGTCAGCGCCATCTAAGCATGTGACACTAATGTTAACCCCCTGCCTGCCAGAGACTACCAATTACTCCATCCACTAACCTGGGACCCGCTCCACCTGTGGGGAGCCACTCCATCCCAGGTGCCCATCCATCGTCCCCCGGCGTTCTGTAGCGGCGGCTACCCATAGCCGCAAACCACAGGTGCCATCACAAACAATTTTCCCTTTAAACCAACCTATCCCTATAAACTCCCAAAGAACTCTTTGATGCTGAACCCAGGGTCACGGAGCCAGGTCTCAACCCCTGTGACTTTCCAGAAGCATTAAAGCCCGGTTCCGAGTGTCCCACGGCCCTGGGGTGCATTCGTTTTTGGCGTCACAAACAGGATAAGAACGGCCCAGGAAAAGGAGGAGGGCACCCCGGTGAAGCCTGTGAAAGTCGAGGTGGGCTGATCCATTGGGTACAATGGCAGGAAATGCTGGCTGAGCTTAAAGCTACAGCTCAGATGAAATAGGTCAGTGTGTGTAGCAGAACCGAGACCAACCCGATGACGAACTACTGGCAGTACAGGCAGTACGAGGAGGAAGAGGAACTCTGCCGACACCAGGAGAGATGGTGAGCCCAGGAGGAGGAGAACCTTCGGGAGAAGGAGCGCACCCGGAAGAAGCCCGCTATCGACCCAGCTCGGCACCACCACGGAATAGTAGTCAACTTCCACTTAACCAACAGGTGGGGGTTCATAATAGAACCAGGCTTTGAGGAAGAGGTTTTTGTAAGCTGGCGCGATGTGGAATCATGTTTGCCAAAGGGACATCTGATTAGAAACCTTTACACAGGCGACCAGGTGAGCTACACGTGCCACTTGGGACAGAGGGGATGGTATGCCCTGAGGGTGTACAAATCGCAGCTTCCCCGACTTGCACTTCAACTTCAGTAGAGAACAGCAAATGTAACTAGTTAATAGTTATGATGTATAGTTGCTAATAATGTGTAGTTGTAAAGTGCCTTGTGTATAGTTAGGTACCTATTGCTTTAGTATAGAGCTGAATAGTAACCGCAGATTTACAAGGACAATCATGGATGGTTTGAACAGTTGCACTTTCCTTTGCAGTCCAGCGTAAGGTGCCTTGTTGAACTTTGGACACCATATAACCTGGAACTGAAACCTTTTTGCACTTGCTTTTTATTTGATTTTTCTACAAAAGTATGTTTTATTAGGCAACGTTAAAGTACCACACCTCCTGTAAGGGAAGTTAAAAAATTCATGTGTTGTTTTAAATGGTTATGCATGCATGCAATATAAAAATGTCAATTCTGTTAGCCAGTCAGGTTACTCAAGGACGAGCGAGTTTAACCAAGGGGGAATGTGGCGCCCCACTGGTCTGGACGCCACGAGGGGTACTGCACCCAAGCCTCGGGTGTGGATCTCCTGTAGTCGGAAGATGGAGGATGGTAGATATGGGATCCTCAGCAAACACCCAACACACAGACCCTAGTTAGAGACGTGGGTGGACCCGCTGTAGGGAAGACCCAGTCCAAAGGAGGAGAATAGGGTAGAGAAGTGTGGGTGGGAGGTGGAACAGTTTAGTTGGAGTTTAGTTTCAGTTTGAAGTGGAACAGAGAACATCCAGCATGTAGAGTACAGAGAGAGAGAAGTTGAGTCGAGGGTGGAGGAGAAGGAGAGACAGAGAAGTGGTGTGAAGCTGAGAGAAGCAGGAGACTTGAGCAGCTGAGGCTCATCCCGGTAACAGAAAGGAAGGAATCCTAGGGGCACCGGCGGAGCTGAAGCGGCCCGTACGCCCGAATACTGGACTGGTGATACCAGATGGAGGAGTTTTGGTCAAAAGACAGGGACCAGACCTGAACATGGTGCGGGAGTCCAATACCCGAACCGTTGAAGCGGAGGCTACGAGCTTCATAGGAGCTGTAGCTCACACCTGGTCCTGGTACATCCTTCGAGAAAGCAGCCAGACAAGGGTCCGGGGACAAGGTACTGGTCACCCACTAAGACCCATGGCTGCCGGATCAGGGCTCTGCATGCAGAGGTACTAAGAGGAGAGCTGAGGAACAGGACCAGAGAGAGAGGCAAAGACATTCACACCACTGAGGATCTCATACTTGCCGCCCCGATCTCTTACAGACTACACAGGCCGAAGCTTATCTCAGAGAGTGTAACGTCTATGACCTGTTGAACTTAAAACTTGCTGTGAGTAAATCTGGGTTCAGAGTTGCAGGACTGTGTGAGACTGTGTTATTTGTGCAGCAACCGGCTGTGAAGGCCACTGAGTGAGTTTCCCACAGACCTGGGTGCCTCACTGGGGACACAAATCCAGTCCCGGGGCCCGATGCTCATAAGCACGTAGGTGCACACTTCTCATTGCAGGAAAGGTGGAGGAAACCTTCATGCCTTCATGATCCTGGGGTCTCTTGGGTCCTGTAGATCACATCTCTGGGCCTGTTCAGAACCACCAACCTCTGGAACTTCTCAGTCTAGTACTACTCGGCGGTTGCCAGAGCTCTCTCACTGTCCAGTCCGTACTTACTTCACAGCCATCACCGTGTCTTCCCAAAGCCTAAGTACATGGATACCTCTACGCAGCGTGATCTTTTTCACACACAAACAGGCACGAGCTTCCAGCATTCTGCTCTTTTTATTACTCAGTCTTTATTTTCACTTTCTGATATCGATCAGTTCCTCTGCACAGTTCAGGAAGGGGGGCTGACTAGGCACAACACCGAACGCAGAGAAGCACTGTCTCTTAAAGTCACAGTGTGCTTCAACCGTTCATAGTGTGGCGCCCCAGGGGGTCCAGTAGCCACAGAAGTACTGCACCTCAGCCAGAGGTGAAGTGCCCCACTCTCGGGTAAGGAGGGGATACTGACTGGTACCCAGATACCCACAGCCAGAACACACCACTTCAGGTCGGGGTAAGGGCGAGATTGCTCCTAAGGGAGAGCACAGTCCCTGATCCTGCCTGGAAGGAGGAACCAAGGTAGAAGGGGTGGGTGGAGAACGTAGTTTAGGGGAGCACAAGGAAGTAGATGTAGTTATAAAAGGGGAAAACAACAGGAAGTCAAGGCAGTTCAGAGGAGGTGTTCAGAGGAGCAGTTCAGTACAGGGAGCAGTTGAGTACAGAAGAGAAGAATGAGGCATGTGAGGAAGAGACAAGTCCTAAGGGGACTTGGGGAAATAATAGCACCCCCAGAGAGGAGAAGGAGAGCAGAAGGGATGGTGGGGCCGAGAGAGAGGGTGCTCCCGAAAACAGAAGGGGTCCCAGGGGCCCGGGAAGTGAGCAGTCCACCCAGGGGCGGTAGCATCCACATTGACTGAAGCGTGGAGGGACAAGGCCGCAGTGTAAGGGGACCGTCCCCAGATTAGTGGTGACCAACCAGGCTCAGCTAGCAACACGGAGGTTGGGTATCTCCAAGTGCCGCAGCCAAAACCGCACACACCTGCCAAAAAGGTGGCCATGTATAGTCCAAGGGACTGAGAGAGAAGTTGCCCTACAAAGGCCCGCGGCCACTGGCTTGGGGCTCTCTGTGTCTGAGGTGTAGGGCAGGAGGGTGAAGCCAGCGCAGAGAGAGACGACCGAGAGAGGACATTAGTCCCAGATCAGTGTCACCGTATTATCCGAGAGTCTGCTGGATCCCTTCCCCAGAGGACTCAGTACTCAGCGGGCTGTTGTGACTCGGTATGCAGCTGTAACCTGAGAATGTACAGAGGTGAACTGTGAGTAAAGAGCTGAGAATGCACCCTGCTTTGTCCTCTCTCTTTTTGACTGCGATGTTTGCCCTGCTCTGCATTAACATCCTAAGAACTAGAGACCTTATCTGCCCTGAGGCTAAGCTCTACCCGTGGAGAGCTAATCCAACTCTGCTGCATCACCGACGGCCCCAGGGGACCTGCATTGCAGCGGCAGCCATCTATAGCCGCAACCAACAGGTGGCGTCACGTTAATCTCGAAAAACTTTGCTATCATTTTTATTGACCGCCCAGGGCCACGGAGCTGGGTAACGACCCCATGACATCCCAGAGACAACAGCCCAGTTCCGAGTAACCCACGGCCCTGGTGGACACGTCAACTTGGTGTCACGAACAGGATCTACTGTACGGTAAACCGGGCCGTGTGCACCCAGAGACTATGTAAAAGGTTGTGTAATGGCGCCCGCCAAGCGCCATGTGCTTACAAGTGGGAGTGGTGCGGACTCCTATTGTGGGCCGGGTTGCCGAACGGTGCGAAAAGCCATGCTTGCCCACTCTAGAGACTGTAATACCAAAAGACTTGTCCATCAGCTGGAGGTATCTGCCTCCTGGTGTGGCTGACAGGAGAGTGAAGAGGTACTTCCTTCGAAGGGGAGAGGAGAGAAGGAGTGCCGGGAGAGTGCAATGATATGTGTTGCAGGTGAAGCAGCAAGAGACCCGGTGGGCACCATGGCAAGCAGTGGTCAAAGAGCTCCGACGTGTGAGGTGGAAGCGATGCACTCCCCCAGCGGTCTGGAGGAGGACCCCTACCAGGTGCTCCCAGTGGACCAGGAGTTCTTGAGAACAGAGAACTGTAGTGGCGCATGATGAGCGGCGCCCAGAAAACTCCAGCACGTGGGGTCAAGTAGACAGGCTTCCCCAATGGCCTGGAGAGGATTTAGGAGCCATTGAGGTCAGTGACTCATGAGCTTGAGATGGCTACAGCACCAAGCCCAGTAGCTTTGACCCCGGCTGCAGCAGACAACCAGGCTGTGCTCCCTAGCAGTAAGCAGCGAGTAGTATCAGCCCCGGCTGCAACAGACAACCAGGCTGCGCCATGTAGCAACGGACAGGTTAATGAACTCCCCTGATGAGGAGGTAACTGTAATGTGCTGCAGTGGAAACGAAAGATGTAAATAGAACAGCAGGTTATGTTTGTACATAGTTAAGTTGACCTGGTTAGGTGTTGGACTAAGTATGTGTGAAATTGTGTAAATGTGTATACCTAGGTTTAGGTACTGAAGGACGATATGGTCATGGACAATGCGTGATCAGAACATTCTTGTAAATACAGTGCTGTGCAAATTAATTGGGACAAAGCAAGTTTTTCTTGCATTAATTTTACTATTGCTGATAAGTGTTTTATCAGTTCTTGGTGTTGTTTTCCTTTTTCTTCCACATTTCCCTTTTCGTTTTGGAGAAACGATCCAGTTTCATTGTGTGTGCGAATTATTCTTGAAACGGTAGATTTTCCAATACCAACCGTGGAAGTGATTTCTCTTACGGTCAGACTTGTATGTTCATTAAGAGCAATAATTCTAGACATCTTCCGTGGAGTAACATCCATTTTTACAGGCACGAATCACACGGAGAGAAAAAGTCCACTAAACCACTCCTCACAGAAACAAGCTCTCGCCTGAAGCTGAGGGGGCAGCTAGCTGGTATTTTCTGACTGAAACCAGTCAAACCACATTTTGTTACTCAAGGTTGTACACTCACACCTGTTCAAAGCAGATAAAACTGGTTTGAATAACTGACTGGTTACCCCAATTTAGGATTTTACTTAAAAAAAATGCATTGTCCCAATTAATTTGCACAGCACTCTAGTTAGCACTACGATGTGCTCCTTGTTGGTTTTATAGCTTTCATGTACAACTGAAAACTTGACCACAGAACAAAAACCTGTTTGGTGTGGCCGAAACAGTGGTCCAGCGGAAAGACCACCAATGTCCTGTAGCCCGCCCAGGACCTACATTGGGGATTATATTAGGCGGGTCCCCCGCCTTCTTTGCACTTGGGACAGTGTGATGAACACCCGAATTGGGATCGCACTGGTCCCTTTTGAAGTTATTTAAAGGATGTTATTTATAGAACTGATACTAGTGTTATGTTTTTATACTCTTTTGTATTTGTACCTGTTTAAAAACTGCAACGTTTAAGTATTGGTGCCTCCCATAAATGGAAGAAAAGTTACTTGATTGACAGTTAAAATTGTTGAATGCATTCAGAAAAATTTGCATGTCTTAACCTGCTTTGCTCTTTTCCAACCGAGGACGTGCTGTGTTTTACGAGGGGGTGTGTTGTGCCCCAGGGGGTCCAGTCGCCACAATGGTACTGCTCCTCAGCCAGAGGTGTAGTGCTCCATGTTCGGGTACGAGGGGATACTGACTGGTACCCAGACACCAACTGAACTCGCCACTCCAGGTTGGGGTCAGGGTCAGATTGCTCCTAAGGCGGAGCACAGTTCTCTAATCCTGCCTGGAAGGGGGAACCAAGGTAGAAGGGGTGGGTGGAGAACATAGTTTAGGGAAGCACCAGGAAGTAGGTGTAGTTATAAAAGGGGAAAACAACAGGAATTTAAGGCAGTTCAGAGGAGGAGTTCAGAGGAGCAGTTCAAGGGAGCAGTTCAGTACAGGGAGCAGTTGAGTACAGAAGAGAAGAATGTAAGAGGCACGTGAGGAAGAGAGAAGTACCGAGGGGACTTCGGGAAAGACAGCACACCCAGAGAGGAAAAGGAGAGCAGAAGGGACAGTGGAGCCGAGAGAGAGAGGGTGCTCCCAAAGACAGAAGAGGTCCCAGGGCCCAAGCAGTGGGCAGTCCACCCAAGGGCGCCCGCATCCACATTGACTGAAGCGTGGAGGGACCAGGCTGCAGTGTAAGGAGACCGGCCCCAGACTAGTGGAGGTCAACCAGGCTCAGCTAACAACCCGAAGGCTGAGGTATCTCCAAGTGCCGCAGCCGAAACCACACACAACCACCAAAAAGGTGGCCACGTAGGGTCCAAGGGACTGAGAGAGAAGTTAACCTACAAAGGGCCGTGGTCACTGGCTCAGGGCTCTGTGTGTGAGGCGCAGGGAAAGAGAGCAAAGCCAGCGCAGAGAGAGACGACCGAGAGAGGACATTAGAATGGGGGTCCCGGGTCAGTGTCACC
The DNA here is from genome assembly GCA_033576535.1 of Allobates femoralis. Classification (NCBI taxonomy): domain Eukaryota; kingdom Metazoa; phylum Chordata; class Amphibia; order Anura; family Aromobatidae; genus Allobates; species Allobates femoralis. Next base: position 45,407,915 of record JARQOC010000005.1, read on the forward strand.
GAATTATCTGAGAGTCTGCTGGATCCCTTTCCCAGAGGACTCAGTGCTCAGCGGGCTGTTGTGACTCGGTATGCAGCTGTAACCTGAGAATATACAGAGGAGAACTGTGAGTAAAGAGCTGAGACTGCACCCTGCTTTGTCCTCCCCTTTATTGATTGCGATGTTTGCCCTGTGCTACATTAACATCCTAAGAACTAGAGACCTTATCTGCACTGGGGCTAAGCTCTACCCGTGGAGAGATAATCCAACTCTGCTGCATCACCAATGGCCCCAGCAGATCTGCATTGCAGCAGTGGCCATCTATAGCTGCCACCCACGGGTTGTGTCAAGTTAATCTCTAAAAACTTTGCTCCACTTTTTATTGACCGCCCAGGGCCACTGAGCCGGATAACGACCCCTTGACATCCCAGAGAGAGAACATCCCGGTTCCGAGTACCCTGTGCCAGTGCCCTGGTCGGCGCATCAACAGCAATGACACCCCTACATAAGCACCAACTGCCATCTTCTATCTCAGTAATGGGAAAATCTGTTTTCACTGAATTTCACCCATGAATTAAAGGCAACCTGACAGCTCGTTCTACCCCCCTCTGCTACCACTACCTGTCCCTGCACCTTCCTAGCTGATCCCTAACCATCCCTATCTCACCTAAAACTGCACTATAAAGTTTAAGAAAATTACTTATATACTTACATGTAATCTGCATCCATAGACTGCGATGGGCGGGCTCCGGGGCTCCATTCTTTCCTCCTAGCTTGCTTTCAGCACGCCCCGCTAGGTGTCATCATTCGTTGTTCTGTTCCCCCTCTATTTGAAATTTGTCCCTCATCTTCTACTGTGAAGCGCCGGCTGTAACGTCACATCTGGCCCGGTGCATTGTGGGGGCTTATGACGTCACCGGCTCGGCTTCAATATGCGCACTGCGCATGCGCCAGAGCTGAGCCATACCACATGATCTGCTCTCACAATGCCCCGGGCCAGATGACGTTACCGCCGGCGCTTCACAGTAGAAGATGAGGCGGGACTTTCAAATAGAGGAGGAACAGAAGAATGAATGATGACGTGGCGCCCCTGCGAATCGGTCACCACTAGATGGCGCAGCAGCCAGGATTAGTAAGTCGGTCTCCCCACACACACCCGGACACACTTCTGACCTATATTCTAGGTACTCTATGTCCAGCAACGGGATAGCGGGAAGAGCCAGGTGGAGGGTGGAAAATTAGAGAAGGACCTGATTATGGGAGGTAACAACAGAACAAAAACGACACACACAACACCAAAGTTAGTGAGTGAGTCCAGAAGTCAGCCAAGGGAAGTTGAGGAGTGAAGTCCAGTCAGTAGGAGAGGAGAGAACACCACCAGATAGGACTGAGAGGACCCGGACCTGGCAGCCTGTGCCATTATGAGGCTAGCCCGGGTCCACAGCTGTAGACCGTAGTGAGAGGAAGAAGGAGTCCAAGTGTGCTTAAATTAGCAAGGACACTGTGGGACAGAGCCGGATCCAGAGTGCCGTCTCTGCTGAAGTGGCCAGGACGCTGTATGCTTTTCATGTGTACTGTTGATTTATGAAATAAAATTTTATATGCTTCAAACCTATTTCTATGGCTTTTCCTTTCTCCAATGCTGAAGACTAGAAGTTCTATCAAGAGACTCTAAAACGCCATTTAACATGGTGCAACCCCCAAAGTTTATGACCCTTATTCGCCCCTAGAAAAGGATATTTTTGTTTGATGGTAGTCAGCGAGATCAGACCTCAAAGAGAAATCTTTAACTGTTCAAAGGCAAACACGACAAGCTGCCGCCCCTGCCCTCGCCGCATACAAAATACACACAATGAAATGAAAATTCCAGATATTGTTGATCCTGCTTGTTGTATCCCCCTTGTGGTTTGTTACGGCCATTCTGAATGTGACTGCGCTGTCAATATGATGTATCTGACAGAAATGCAAACAAAATGCTGGCTTTCAATGTACGTCCCAAGTGCAGCTTTTTCAAATAAAAACAAATGACATGAAGCTGGAATTATTGTAGCTGTGATAATCCACAGACCAAAAGGGAATAGGAGCTTCAAAGCTGCTGTCTGCATCAGGACGCATTTCAATGCAAATAACGCCATATGATTCTACATACCGCCGACAGCCTCCTGCAGGATGGATTTATGGCTCAAAAGGATATACAATGGTACAAGCAGATGAGATGGCTTCTCCGATAACATATGGACTATCTGTTTATCCATTTAGTTAAGTAAATTTGCAAAAATAAAAACATTTTTGGACCCTCACTTTTGAAAATGTTGCATTATTTGTAAACCACATATCCAAGTCCTTTCCAACTCAAAAATATTTCTCAGATCCCTACATTTTTTAACCAAGAATCTCTAAAAACACTAGTGCATGCCCTCATCACCAACCGCTTTGACTACTGCAACCTACTGCTCCCTGGCCTCCTTTCTAACACTCTTGCACTGCTGCCCGACTAATTCCCCTGTCTCCCCGCTATTCTCTCTGCCAAGCTCTTCACAGGCTTCCATTGCTGAGAGACTCCAGTTCAAAACCCTGACCATGACATACAAAGCCTTCTGCAACCTGTCTAACTCCGTACATCTGTGACCTAGTCTTTTGTTACTCACCTGCAAGCAACCTCCAATCCTCACAAGGTTTCTTTCTCTCCTCCCATCTTATATTCTCTTCTCACAATCGTAATCAAGATTTCTCCCGTGCATCCTCCATAACCTGGAACTCTCTTCCCCAATACATCAGACACTTGTCTACCATGAAAACCTGGAGACCTACCTCTTCCGACAAGCCTACAACCTGCAGTAACCCTCAGTCCACTATACCACTGCATGACCAGCTCTACCCTCACCTACGATATCCTCACCCATCCAAAGTAGACTTGGAGCCCTCGTGGGCAGGGTCATCTCTACTCATCCACTGTATCCTCACTCATACCTTGTAGACTGTGGGCCCGCATGGCAGGGTCCTCTTTCCTCACCTACTCGTGGGCAGGATCCTCTCTCCTCAACTGCTGTATCTTCACCCATCCCTTGTAGACTTTGAGCCCTCATGGGCAGGGTCATCTCTCCTCAAATACTGTATCCTCACCCATCCCTTGTAGACTGTGAGCCCTTGTGTATTCTCTGCGCCTATACCAGTGATTTGTATTGTTCATGACTATTGTACTTGTTTTTATTATATATATCACTTTTCACATGTAAAGTGCCATAACGATTTATTTAGGATAAGAATATGCACAGTGAATGGTACTTTTTGTTAACAGTTTCCAGACCACTGATAGACTTTAAATGTCTGGGTGGTCCGTCTTCTCCTCTACAGTGACTTCTGAAACACCACTGCATAGTAGAGCAGCTGTGTGTGATCGATTGTACAGCTGTGGGAGTAGGAGACCAGTTGTCATACACAGCTGAGCTCCCCATTGAGAAGGCAGAGATGGTTTACTAATGTCTCTGCCATGTCTATTGCTGTATACAACTCGGACTTATGTCATAAATGTCCATAAAGAGACTATCATTTTAATGTACACTTATAAGGTTAGCAAAAGTTTAAAAAGCTTTTGATGTATGTAAGAAGGTCACCGGAAGAGTCCAGGAAGATAGATATGTATCATCAAGGTTGATAGCCTCAACAATTTAAGGCCAGAAGCAGGCTCCAGCATGTTAAATGCTGAGAGATTAATAGGGTGTGACAGAGCCGGGTTTACAAGCAGAGAGATGGCTGGGAATGACTGCTCACATATCCCCACCCTGGGGTGTGTACTTCTGTTTTATATATGCTCCACGGTTTTGTTTGTATACTATAGGTATGTGTACATGATCTGGAGCCACTGCCTGATGGACACTGTAGCTCCGGACCTGCGGGAACCCATGGATGACGCATGGAGACCGCCCTGTGCCCATGATTTGTGTCTGGTGCAGGGCAGCTTCTCCTTGCATTCACCTGATGATTGCATGCTGTGGAGATGCAGAAGCGTGATAACCCGCACCACAGGTGAAAACAGGCTGCAGAGGGGAGAAGCGCAGTAGGCGTGAGATTTCTTGAAATCTCATCCACTATGCTGATACTGTACAATGCAGTGTTTTGTATGCAGCGAGGAAAATCTGTGTCCAAAGCGCTGCAATTCCTGATCGTATGCACACATCCTAATAGTACCCTTCAATAGCGCTCGGACAGACTATTTAAAACATGTAAAAATCATTATTGTACACTTTGTTATTCTCTTACTATAAGAATCTTCATACCCTGCAGACAGCTTTTGTCAGCAGTAAAAGTAATTAACCGAACTAGTGAATATTCTGGGTATGTATATGTTATTTAAATAACCACGACTATTCAGGCTGGTATTCTGTCCCTCCCCTCTGTGCTGAAGTTACACTGAATCTCTCAGGCTTCTGCAGGCTCCTTGTGTGGAGGATGGAGAGGGGGGGGCAAGAGATAGGAAGGTGGAGATATTTTGTGCTACACTGTGTTC